>PVJL010003059.1:0-100096 GCA_004026885.1 Lyroderma lyra
CTTACAGCTGAGTAATATTCCATTGTGTATATGTACCACAGCTTCTTTATCCAGTCATCTGTCGCAGGGCACTTTGGTTGTTTCCATGTTTTGGCCACTGTGAACAGCGCTGCGATGAACATTGGGGTACATAAGTCTTTGCGGACAAAGGTTTTCAAGTCTTTTGGGTAGATCCCCAGAAGGGGGATTGCTGGGTCAAGTGGTAACTCCATTCCCAATTTTCTGAGGAACCTCCACACTGCCTTCCACAGTGGTTGTACCAGTTTGCATTCCCACCAGCAGTGTACCAGAGTCCCTTTCTCTCCACACCCTCTCCAGCACTTGTTATTCCTTGTCTTGTTGATAACAGCCATTCTCACAGGTGTGAGGTGGTATCTCATTGTGGTTTTGATTTGCATTTCCCAGATAGCTAATGAGGATGAGCATTTTTCATATGTCCGCTGGCCATTTGTATTTCTTCATGGGAGAAGTGTCTGCTTAGGTCCTCTGCCCACTTTTTAATTGGGCTGTTTATTATTTTATTGTTGTTGTTAAGTAGTATTAGTTCTTTATATATTTTAGATATTAGACCCTTATCAGATGCATTGTTGATATGGGTATTTAAATGGCAATATAAGAAAATAAATCAATAGAAGATACAGGGTAGTACTGACAAGAGTGAAAGTCATTGGGTAATAATGGTCCGAGATGTCTCCATGGAAGAGTTAGCACTGGAACAGAGTTTGGTATGATGGGGAGGATCCAGGTAGGCAACGGGTAAGGAAGAGGGTATCCTGGGTAGGAATAGGGGTGGGAGTGAGATTTATATTATAGTCAAGAAGCAGAAGTTGTGGCAGGTCCTACTGAGTACTGTTCTTGTCAGTTAGAAGTGGGATCTAATTTAAAAAAACAAATAAACAAACATTTGGGGCCAGATCACGGCAGGCTTTGATGGGGAGCCTAAGGAATTTGGAGTTTAGTTTTAGAATAATAAGCTATTAGATAAATTATTAATCTCTTTGTACTTCAGTTTACTAGAATGTTAGGATGATAACTATTGCATAGGACTGTTGCAAGAAATACTTGAATTAATGCATGTAATGTCTTTAGAACAATGCTTGTCACATAATAAGCATTCAATCAATGTTAGTGATTATTACTTTAAATTATTGTTGTTATTATTATTATTATTACTGAGCAGGAAGGAGCATTATAAAGATGCTTAATGGCAACCAATTGATTTCCTTGGGCAATCATTCCTGAACCTCCTCTTTAAATTCCTAAATGTTTCTTTGTGAGCCTTTCTAAGTAAACAAGTACATTAAGTAGAATGAAAGATCTTTCATCATACAACATCAGTTCGCTTTGCCTTGGGTTGTGCCCTGGTTCAATATATCTTACATCCTTCCCAATAGTATGTGACAACAACATAGAATAGTTTTCCTGGTCACACTCAATTTATTTGAACCTTTGGTTTAGCAGCAAAAACAAAAGAGAAGTAGACAAAGTGTGTTTAGCTGCTCCTGTCCTATTCTGCTTTGTGGTTCTATTTTAAATCTTTTCTTCACTCCATCACTTCAATATGTCCTCCATTTCAATGTCAAAAAGCTCATATATAAAAGTAAATCAGGAATGAGACGGATACAGAGTAACTTCCCTTCATCTTTAGCCGTTCAGCCACTCATTCTGTGGGGTTGTATGATGTGTTACACAGAGGGCCAGGCTCTAGGCACGTACCCACTTTCTTTTCTTTTCTTTTCTTCTGTCCACGCCCTTACTAAATGCCATGAGATAAATGAAAAGGAGGGAGGGAATGAAAGAATCAAAGTCTCAGAGAGGGAACCAAAAAGGGTATAACTGAAGGCAGCGGACGGAAGAGTAGTAACAGTGAAGATAAGAGCAAGCACATTCAATATCAGATCAGGCTTCTAGGCTGCATACAGTTTTTTAGAGCTTTCTGTGTGGTCCCCGAAGCAACCATGAAGGGAAAAATAATGTTGCAAATTGACGCTGTCATTGAAAGTCATGTATTTTTTCCAAGACCTAAAATAACTCTATAGTAATGGCACATGAGAATACCTTAACCAATCAGTGAAAGATAAAATGATTTTTTTCATAGGAGTGTCAATATTTGAAATAAAGTATATTGTTGCTCCATGTAGTCAATTCTGGTGTCTCTCTTCTGGTGAGGTTGGTCACTCACAATTGTGAACAATTTCCTTTGATTCTTTTAGGCAGATTATTATATAGAGGTTTAAATATTTCCTTGTGAACATATACTCATTTTATTAAAATTATGAAATATTTTTATTCTGTAAGCTATTTCTTCTACTTTAGGATAATATCTTACTTATTTGTTAAAATTATTTTGTTCCTAGGAGCTTCTGTTGTAACTTTACAGTGATGTTGCTTAGAAAGAAAGAAAACAACATCACGTTATGTTGTAAGAAGAAACGACTCACAAAAACTAAAGCAAAACTATCATAAACGTTAATTAGTTGGAAACAGTGGTTGAAATGTTATTGGATCTTCATCTGCAGATTCACTGTGCAAAACATTGACCTGATTAAAAAGGAACTAGTTTTTTGGTTGTTGTTGTTGTTGTTGTTGTTGTTTTTAAATTTGGAATTAATTTAGGGGAAAGAAAGAATAATGAGAGGAGAGTTTGAGGTGACTTCCAGAGTTTCCGATGGAAGACTTCCTACAGGGCAACCAGTTCTCAACCACTCTCCTCTAGAAGACTGTGAAGGTCAAGTTCTATCTGATGCTGGTATCTTACCTAGTATAAGGGCACTTTCTTTAACCAAAATGACTTGGGCAATGACCTCAAACAAACATCAGTGTTCACAAACTCACCAAACTGAGAGGATCTCAGCTTAAATGGAACATCTACTCTTTTAAAGAGTAAAACAGTTTAAAATCAATTTTTTGCAATGTGAGTGACAGTGAAATATAATAAGAATATAGAGATGGTGGAGGTCACACAACCATAGTTCAGCTGTGTGATTCCAAATTATTTAACCTTTCTGAGACCTTTATGTACACCAGTAAAATAATAACTCTTTCAGAAGGTCACAGTGAGGATTAATGAAACAATGGGTATATCTAAATTCACAATTATGGCACCTGGTGGCTCATACCAGCTCCCAAGAACTGATGGATAAATTATCAGAAGTTTTGTGAGCTGGTTGTTAAATACAGAGAACATTAAAGATTATATATACTTACAATTAAGTAAATTACATAACAAATGTTAACATTTACTCAAAATTTATCACTTTCTGATCATTTTATTACATTTTATTATTTTCCATGGTCTGAGGCTATTTGTATCAATTGTATTTGTGGGATGGAAATACTATATAATGGTGTCCCACTGCACATTTTTTCCCAGCTCTGCACTCAGTGACCACATGGTGGCAACTTGAAACTGTGGTAGAAGTGTTTATACCACAGATATTGGCAAATGCTACAAAACAGGCCTTTTCTACTTACCCTGCCCAAGAGAGCTGGTTGTTAAACATTTACTAACATACCACCAGTAACAAAAAACATTAGTTTTCTTCCCTTTAATGAATATAAAGTGTCTGGCAGAGTGCATGACACACAGAAAGTGCTGGTGAAAGTTCAAGTCCCCATTTCTCTTAATTAGGTTAATTAATTAGACTCTTCGAAATGGAAGGAGCCTTAGACACAATCTCATTTAATTCCCTTGGTAGACCAGAAAAGCAGTGTCCTGCCCAAGGTCATTTGGCTAATTAGGGGACATCCCCCAGATTCAAAGTCCCATGGCCGACCTTTCTTCCTTTCTTCAAAGCCAGAGTAATCAACCCCACTTGGAGGCTCTGTAACTAATTAGGACACTGGGCAGGAGGACTTGGGAGCTCTAGTTTGATATTCAGAGTTCAGCCTAAATCCCATGCTTAGTCCTCATCCAGTTTTGCTCTGAGCTCCAAGTTCGGTAACTCATCTCGGGCCTTCTTCTCCAGTCTCAAATCTCCACTTCAGAGGCCTGGCAGCTTTGCCAAGGGGATCTCCCTTGCTGTCCCTGCTGGGGTCGCACTTTTGGGATGCCGAGCCTCTATAGTTAGCCCGTTGGCTTGTCCCTGCCAGGCCAACCTTTGTGTGCAGGGACCGCAAACCTGCCTGGAGCAGATCCTTGCTGCCCCATACCACCCATAATGAGTGGGTCTCGGGATTTCCCTTGCACCTGGATTCACTGCTGCCATTATGTCACTGGTATTAGCCTCAACTTCCTCTGCCAGCCCAAGGATATGCCAGGACCCATGATCATGATATTGCCACACTCAAGCTACCAGGTCCCACATTTGGCCTGCTGGACTGGGGCCTCCTCCTCCTGTCCACGGTCCCTGTGAGCAAATCTGCCTCTGAATCACGCATCCTCTTCATTTTCTCTGTCTTCCTGTGGTTGGCTCATCCAGGGATGATCTTGTGACAAAATATGAAGAAAGAGAAACTACAAATGGGAATGAGCTCTAACAGACATTAAAACATACTATAAAGCCTCTCTAACTAAAGCTGTTTGTTACTGGCTGCTTGGAGAGGTGAGTCATTCCAGAATTGGGTCGGGGAAAATACAAGATGAACCTGCAACATCTGGTGATCTTATTTAATGGGGGAACACCAGATTTTTTTCCCACTAAGATCAGGTACAAGGGCACTGCTACCAAACCTTCCAAGACCAATGTGGTCCTCATTCCTCATGCTTTATAAATTATCCTAGAGCAGGTGTCAGCAAACCAAGGCCCACAGAGCAAATCTGGCCCAGTGCCACCTGTTTTTATAATATGTATGAAGTTTAATTGGATGTCACACATGGCCATGCCCACTTGTTTCCTTATTGTCTATGGCTGCTTTTGTGCAAAGCTGAGTAGTTGCAACAGAGACCATATGGGTCCTCAAAGCCTAAAATATTTACTATAATTTATCATCAACCCATTATGGAAAAGAAGTGCGGACACCTGTTCTACAACATTGGAGAGGAAGGAAACTTCCTAACTCCTTTAATGAAACAAATTTAGCATTGATACATAAACCAAATGAAAACAGAACTACAGACCAATAGCACATATCAATATTGATGCAAAAACACGAGAATATAGCAAAGAAAATATTTCCCTGAAACCTTATTGGCATTGGAGCCAAAATGTAATAATTTGCTTCAGTGCCACAAAGGTCTATGTTGTCACTGGTCATAGTAGTTTTGGTTTTATGAAGTCATTGTGCTTAGGGTTGAGGATACAAACACAAACAAATTACAATTAATGTCTTCAAAATGTTTATTGTCCATGAAGGAAATAGACACTGAAAATATTTCACTCAAAAGTGATATTTATTACAGTGTAAGTGGGGGGTGTGGAAGCAATTACCAGGCCAGGGGGTTCAAGGAAGGCAGTTCCTTGCGAGTAGGCACATTGCATCATTGTGCATCGCCATATTCATTTTGCCATATTGGGCCTGGCACTTATATACCTGAATAGGGACTTTGGATTGTGCACTGCTACATTTCTTGTGTCCAGTACTGAGCCTGGCACTCGGCTTCTTGTGGGCAAGCACCTTGTATCCGTGCATTGTCCAGTTGCTTGTGCTCAGTACTCAGCCTGATCTTAGCTCCTTGTGGGTAGGTCTCGTGCACCGTTGTTTTCCATGTGCCTAGTACTGAGTCTGGCCCATACCTCCTTTAGGGTATGCCCCTTGTATCATGCACTTTTATGTTCCTTGTGTTTAGCTAGCCTAAGCTTAGCATGTAGTAGTAATTGCAATGATTCTCAGTTGAGCCTTGAAGGATCAGCCAAGGTTACCCAGGTAAACACAAGGCAGTGGGATTCTGGGTAAAGGAAGTAACCTGAAAAAGGCACAAATATAAGTGCTGAGATGTGTATTTACACCTTCTATTTTTATTTCCTATTTTTTTCTTTCTTTTTTTGACCATCCCTGGCAAATGGGTCATGGAGACATATTTTTGGCAACCTGGCATGACCTCTGCTTCCTGTTGGGGACACATGTTTGGGACCTCAGTTCCACTTGCAGTAGAATGTGCAGTCAGGTAAGTAAGGCTCAAGTAACTTTCTTCGAGATACCTTGTTAGGCTCAAGAACAGGTAGAACAAGCAGCAACTTACTGTAACTTACTTTCACATTTCCCCCCTATTCTACCTGCAGAGAGATTTTTGTTATTTCATCATTTTCTGATGAAAGATGCCACAGGTGGGAAAATCTTCAGCAACTCCAACAGTGTCAGAAACTTTCAAAGAGGAGGGAGAACATGTTTTGAAAGCTGAGTTAAATAAAACCCTTCTCTCTTCTGAATGCCCTTCACAGCCTCAGGTCTGGTCTTTTCAATTTGGCTTTTGAAGTTGTTACCTTTCAAGCTTAATTCCTCTTGGAGTGTGGCAACTTACTCTGAGAAGCTATGTTTTTCAAAAGGAATATTGAAAGCGGAATGTGCCTATGGGAATATGGATTAACGTTCCTGAACTTTTTCTCCTGTTAGCACTCGTTCTGTTCAAAAGCACATTCTCACACAGACCTGTGGATCCCATGCTGTTGTTTCTCAGCCAAACTGACAAGAACCAGCAAAGTGAATACATTAATAGGACACCCCTTCCATCCTGCTAATCCTGTTGTGAATGAGTGTAGGTCGTGATGGGTTTTCTGTCTCAGAGGTGGATAGGCCTATCACCATTTCATGAGGTTTTGAGTGTATTAAAAAAACGAGATATGATACAATATGTGTTAGTGTCAGACCTTTTCAGGGACAGCAGTCTAATCTCATGGGGAGGTAATGTCACTAGTCTAGCTTTGACCTTTTTGTCAGTGTAAGGCTTGGAGCAAATGGCTTTCCTTGTACTCCCTACACTAAATGTATGTATCTAAAATCATCCATATTTGCCTCTCTGAATGGTATTGTGCCTCAGAAACTATTTTTCAACAAATGATGAAATTTTGAAATTCTTGGTATTATTTAAATAAGTAAATAGTTAAATTTTTTTCATTCACATTAAAAAAAACATCATTTACTATGGTGTAAATTGAGAGGCTCAGGCCTGCATGGGATGGGGAGGTGTATGACATAACACTAGCCCTAAGTTGCTTCCCATAGAGAAGGAATGTCAAACAAAGACACCATTCTCTTAATTATGCTGCATTTATGAAGACAATAAAGTCAATGCCTGCAGTTCAGAATAGAGATTTGTGGCGCTCAACCTGAACTGCGTATCTGTAATATGATGGCTAGGAACTGACATAAACATTTCTTTTTAGTCTCTGCTAGAATTACCTGTGAGATGTTGAAATAAGCAGCCCCGTGAGTAGACGTTAACTGTATTATCCATTGTGCCCTGATGGATGTGCCTCTGTTGCCTCGGGTGGATTTTCAGGTCAAGATTTTTCATCTGTTCACAGCTGTTGCCTCTTCATTTGGTGAATTTTCCCAAATAATTTGTGCATCAAAATATGTTCCTAAAAGATTTATCTGTGTCTATATGCAATAATCAACTAGACTCATAGAATGACAATTTCAGTTTACAGGTATTTCCACCATTAGAAAGTAGAAATAAGTGGATCATCCATCATCTGGTTATTTCATTTGTACATACAGAGCCTTGATCAAATAGCTAGCTTTAGTCATTCTTTAATACTAAATCATTTCCTAAATGTGTTGAAGGAAATAAAAATTGGTGTTTTTCTTATTCTAGGACCAGGAAGTTATTTGTGTATATGTAGATCCCTCTTGTTCTGCACTGTCCTTGTGAGCTTTGAGCTGCCTACTTCTCTTTGTTTCCACCATATGTGTCTGCATTTTCTTAGCTCAGGTGCGTGAACATTCAAAAGAGATAGAAGTCAAGGGTAACTGCCAACAATAATGAGCTCTACTTCCATACCATCAGTGAATGGAGCTATTTACATTTAATATTGTAAAACCCTAAACAATGATTTTCAGAGCATCGTTTTTATGATAAAAGGGGCAATTAGTTTGTTTTGTTCATTGTTTTTGAAATTCACAATTTTAGTTAGTGTTTAGTTAAGTGTAAAATTCAACAGGGTTTATAATAGAGAAAATTCAGGAATCCATCTTATTGAGGGGCCAGGACTCTTACATAATAGAAATTGATGTCTGCTGCCTCGCTATACTATATCATGAGGCATAAAGGAGTGAAGTGATTTGAACTGTGATGGTAGTATCTGGCATGAGAAGGTTATTGTAGGGCAGAGTTTGAAGCTAGCTCTTTGTTCTTAGCATTTGTATCTGCAATGCATTGAAAGTATAATGGAAATTCTGGAGCCCAGCAAAAGCCTGCACTATGTCCACTGCTGGTAGACATGTCTGGCTGTTTTGTGGGTTAGCCACTGGAGGTGTATTTGCATAAAGGACCTTAGAATCTCCTTGCAGAGAATTCATTCTGAGGAAAGAAAGAGGCAGACACATTTCATCTAGCAGTAAAGCCTTCATCATTATAATGAAAGAGTGATTCATGTATTCTTTTAACTCAAAATCTCATGATAGGTGTTCAATGTTTATTTTGAGTTTGACATGGTGTCTAATACCCAAATTTGTCTGCCTCAGGTTTGTCAGCCCCAGCTTGGCCATATGGAGAGGGTGGATTTTGAACATAGGAGCAGAAAGAGCTGCTTTGTTGATACTTCCATAGATGGATTTGGTATTTTTAAAAGGGAGTATATAACATAAGGAGAGAAAAGATCCCCTTCCAGCCCCACTCCCACCCACACATACATGTGCTTTGCCATAGGTCTTGAAGGATGTAGAGGCTGTGGCGAGGTCAGCTGGGGAAGCCACAGTGCCCAGCAGAGTTGTGTGTGGTGCTGAGAGGGCCACACCTGGCCTGTGCCCTGTGGTGCTGGCCAGGTTGTGTGTCAGCAGAACTGAGAAATTCTAGAGGACTCCTGGGACTGCTTTGGGAGCGTGTCACAGGGGCTGGGACCCATGTGGGGCATGAGCCAGCCAAAAAGATTAAGAAAGAATTAATTTTCCATAAAGGAATTTTAAGTTCTTTCTCCAAATATTTCAAATACAATTGTTTGAAGGAGAAATTAGAAAGACTGAAGTAACGTTTTTGAGAATGACCACATAGTAACCCATAATTTGACCAATTTTAACAAACTCCATCCAAAATCAGCTGGTTGGTCAGTGGGATGAAAACAGATGTTGCTCAGTGGTCTTTGTGGTCTTTGTGGTCTTTCCATCGAGGTGGTTGCAGGTGTAAACAGGTGTAAAGCCAAGCATGGGGCTATTCTGTCATCATGATTCTGACTCCTGACCTCAAACACCTTTTGTTTTCAGTAACGTTTGAAGCTTTAGCATAGAATTCCTGAGGACATTTCAGGATCCCAGAGAGAGTTATCGATGCCCCGCTGTCAGAGGTTTAGGCTTGGGTTTGTCTGCTTACTAATTTCACACTAGTGCCTCGAACACAATAGACACAGATAATTATGCCAAGTAAACACTTTGTTTTAAAATTTTCTTTATATTTAATTGTGCTTTCAGAGACATCTGATACAATTCCAAGGTAGAAGACTCGTGATAGTCAAGCTCAAAAGTAAGGTGCTTATCACGTGGGGACGAGACACTATTACAGAATTGCTGAGAATCACACACATGCAAACACATATCCATGTGCACATGACCATGATGGTGGCATATTTAATACTCGCCATGTATGCACCTTCAGTATTCTGGAATCAGCAAGACATAAGCCTGTTTACCATAGAAACTCCATACACTACATATGTGACACTTCAATTAGGCAAGCATGTTCTTTTGTCAAAATATTTGTTTTGAGACTGGTTAATGTGTTTTTGAAATATTAATTTGTTGAGTTTTTTAAAATGTGTATTCACTTTGGTTGGACTGTGACACCTTTGGAATGTAATTTTTAAAAGGCAGTTGTGCAAGTTTGGCAGGTAATCGCTAACAAAAGAATGGTTTTGATTAGTCCCATAATGAACCATTATCATTAGCCTCTTTCAGTAGGCTTATGAATCCCAATGTGCCCATACATATTACATGTGCACTAAATGTGTGTACTGCTTCATTTTAATGCTAATTCATATGTTTATACAGACTCAATACATATTACTATCCAAGGTTGATTAAATACAAGAGGGTTGAAATGCAGCCAATAAAACAAGATTAGAAAAAGATTAGAAACAAATTTTAATTAGAAAATTACCACCTCACATTTTTTTAGGAAGTAAGCAGACATAAGTAATTACATAAGTAAAAGAACCATTTAGAGACTTGGCTTGACAGGGACTTGGGACTAGAATTCTGGAGGGCTATATTCTGGTCACACCTCTAACTCTGGCTTTCCTAGCGACCTCTAGTAATTGTTTGATAGATCTTTCAGAAGCTATGGATATACTGGATGCTCAGTAAATGACTCTGAATTTCTTAAGCCCAGGAGATAGAACTCAGGTCTTTGTTTTTCCCCATAGGACAGTTTTTGAGGGCATTTAGAGGCAATTCTAGGACCAATCTGGGATAAGACTAAGACTCTTGGCTCCTGTCTTTGGGGACTTCAGATTTTCTGGATCAAGGCTGGATCCTATGAAATTGTAAGAGGACCTGAAAAAATATTCTCTTTTCAGAGTAACTGCAATGTTAAAGATATTAAAAAATGTAATCTGTATCTCACTATAAATTTTTCTGCAATTTATCATTTAAACTGTTGTATTGCCCTTTGAGCTTCAGTGGAGTTGTCCCAGAAGACAGGAGACTTGCCTCGTGTTTCTGTCTCCAGGGAGTTGTCTCCTGGAAGGTCACTCTGCCTGCGTCCACCTTTGGGTACTTGCAAGGAGGAGCCTTTCCTTCAGGACTCTGCTTGCTTTGTTTGGAAATTCCCTTTGTGATCCATGGCTGTTGTCCCATTATGCTTTGAGGACAAAGAAGCATAAGCTGATTAAACAGGATAACATTTTGTGAGCACTCTCTTCCCAATTATTTCTTATATTCCTTCGCGATGGCTGCTGTAACGAATTACCGCCAACGCAGTGGCTTAGAACATCAACAGAACTCTCACTGGGCTAAAATCAAGGTTGGCAGGGCTATGTTCTGTTCTGGAGAATCTAGGGGAAATCCATTTCCTTGCATTTTTCAATTGCTAAAGCAGGTCTGGACAGACATTTTTAGGGCAAGGGCTACTTCTCCAAATATTTTGGCCCACTACTATTTATTTTATTATTCAGGCAGACACCCCAACATTGCTTGGCTGTCCACCGGTGGACCACAAAATTGACACCTTGCCAAGTCCTGTCCTAAAGGCTGCCCATATTCCTTGGCTTATGCCTCCTCTTCCTCCATCTTTAAAGCCAACAATGCACCATCTTTCTGAAGGTCACCGAAGTCCCAACACATTCTTCCATTACCAACATCCCTCTGTCCTTTGCTTCCTCTCTTTTCTACCTATGGTTTTGTTGGGTCCATCCAGATAACCCAGGAAGCTCTCCCTCTCACAAGGTTTTCCCCTCTTCATGTCTGCAAAGTCCGTTTTGCTATGTGAGCTAACATACGCACAGGTCCCTAAGATTGGGACGTAATTATCATTGAGGAGGGCATTGTTCTGCCATCTGCCCCTATTATCATTACGTTTCTTTAGAAATTGAGGAAAATAAAGTTGTTTAGTGAATTATTACTATAAGTATAATTTTCATCATGATAGAATCAAGGTTGAGAGGTGTGGTAGATTATTTGTAAAAATGGCCACAATAATCTCCTTGCCTGTCTTCACACTCTTACGTAGTCTTCTCTCACGTGGACCTTGGTCTTGGCCATTTGACATAGTCTAGACAATGAGCAATAGCAAACATATGGTTGCAAATAGGTAGTTTAAAAGTGCTTGTACATTGGTACTTATTTCCTCTTTCTACACTTTATATCCCTCTGACTACCATGTGAAGAAGCCCAGGCAAGTCTACTAAATAATGAGACAGACACACACAATGGCCCAGACACTCTTGTCAGCCAGCCAACAGCTAACATTGGCAAGTGGCACCAACCAAATAGCAGCACAAGCCACCCAGCATTTAAGAGAGGCCACTTTACATCATCCAATCACCAGGCGATTCACCAGAAACCGCAGGTGCATGAAAGAGAGACCAACAGAATGGAGCCAGGCTGGGCCAGATTGGAAGTTCTGCCCCATGAGCAACAGAATCACGAGCTAAGTAAGATGTTTATGGGTGGTTGGTTACACAGCAAAAGTTAATTATTCAGGCAGGAACAGGTAAAAGGGAATGAAAGCTGAGAATAAGATTGACAGTTTACTTACAAGGACAATTTACTTACAAGGGAATGGTGACAAGGAGTATCTCCTGCAACAAACAAATAACAAACAAACAAAACGTAGATACAAAGCTTTTTGGGGTGATCCTATGCATGAGAACAGCAGAGTACTTTAAGTCTGACCTCTCTCTTTGCTCCTCCACCATCGGAACCCCATTCTGTGATGTTTAATGTCACAAGGATGCTTCAGTAATCACGTTCTGCTATTGGTGCAATGTCATATTGAAAGAACTTAAACATGCACTGTTCTGATCCTCCTGTTTTACTCAATAGGAACCTGAAGCACAAAGGGATGAATTGACTTGTCCATTCCACTCAGAAAATTTAGCTTACATTTCTTTTGCTTTCAACGAAATAAGTATATTCCTTGGACACTCATGAAAACACTATTATTATACCATACTTGCAGGAGAATGTTATGTTCAGTTTTCTTTTTCTTCCCCTGTCTCCTGATATAATGTCTGGATGGGTAGACTTATAGTGAGAAGCTTGGTGGCATGAGGACAACATGACATAACCATGATCTGCATATGCAGAGAACTGGCTCTAAAAAGACACCTTGCCCCAACCCTGGGGAGAAAATGAGCCAGATATGAAGTGTGCCATCAGCTGCAGCAATGCTGCGGGCCAGGAAGAGATGAGGGAGAGGGCCAATGAGCAAAGTAGTGTGGGAAGGAAAACCAATTACTTGAAAGAACACTTTCTGAAATAAGAATAACGTCATCATTTCGTCTCCGTTTTTATACCTTTAGTTTCTAAGGATCAGCTGAGTGTGGACCCGAGCAGGCAGGGCTGGCCTCAGTACCAGCAGGGGCCCCTCGTCCTGGGTGTGGGGGATGCCACACAGCTAGGGCTTGCTTGTCCTGAGAAGCTCTGGCAGGATTTCCATTCTTGTCTTTCAGCTTCTGTTCCCTGTGACCTACTGTCCAGCCCTGCTGGACTCCCAGTCTCTTTCACAGCTCATGCTCTGCTGTTTCTCCCATTCGGGAGCATACTTCCCCTGCTCGTCTGCCTCATGAGATGCAATGATCTTCTTGTGCTCAGTTCCAGTATCATCTCGCTGAAGTCCTGCTGACTGACTCCTCCAGACTGAATTAGTTGTTGCCTCCTGTAGCTTCTGAACTGTGATTCAACCATTCATCC
Organism: Lyroderma lyra; assembly: GCA_004026885.1. Classification (NCBI taxonomy): domain Eukaryota; kingdom Metazoa; phylum Chordata; class Mammalia; order Chiroptera; family Megadermatidae; genus Lyroderma; species Lyroderma lyra. The sequence continues at coordinate 13,444 of PVJL010003059.1, forward strand.
TACTAACTCTGCTTGCTGTGGTGACATTGTCGTCTGGCGTTGCTAGAAGTTCTCACCTTTAAAGAGTTTGCATTAAATTTATTTTCAGGACCTGGTGTTAGATGACCTGACTAACATGCAGCCATTACAAGTTATTTTACACTCTACGTCCAGAACTTCAGGTAAATTTCAGTCTGGCCTTACCAAGAGAAACAGGAAGTTTTGCAATTGGCTTGAAAGAGTCTACCTGGTGTCATTAGAAAAAAGGAAATGCAAAGGAGAGTGGTTTGCATTTAGAAATATTGGTGAGCCAGAGGTAATCCAGCTCTTTGAAATGATGCTATCAATCTACTGGGAGTGACTCATCTTCTTGGTAGACTGTTTTCAAAGGGGGATGACATGTATTTTTAGAAACAATAAGCCCTTTTATCATCAGCTCCTTAAGACCTAGAGCGTACATAGTTCACAAACTCAGAAGTGATGGAACTAACCCAATAAGGTAGCAAGCATGCTGCTGTCTACTTGGTATGACTGAAAGGGTATTGCTTTTCAGCTGAGCTGCCTTTCAATAGCAGACATTTCTTTGTGGAATACCAATCAGGGGCTTCCTATGGCAAATACATATTGCTATCAGTTAAATCCTGCCTTTTCAACTCCTCAGTTTATTCCCAATCATTAGAGATAGCACACTTATTCCTAAACAGTATAACAAAACGTAATTGGAAAGATATATCCAAAAGTACACAGTATAAAGAAATTGTTTTTGTGAAGTAAGTAGTGAGGCATCATTAACTAGAACCTCGCCAAATGATCATATTTTGACCTAACTTTTATTCTTACACTAGCTATAAAAGAAAGGTTTACTACAAAAATTGATGACCAGACGGTAGGGAGCCTGAGTCACCTACTTAGGAGGGCATACTGGTTTTGAAACACTTGAGTAACACCAATTTGGAGAAAAAAATGCCAATTAAGAGGGTTTTATTTAGTAAAACAGGTACAATGAGATATTTTTCAATACAGTTAGTATCTCATAGTTTGGCACTTTGTCTACTAGGGAATAATTGCAATGAATTTATTCTATAACATATTTTATATTTTTACCTTGTTAGTTTAAATTGTTAAGATTTTGCTGTATTTAGTCATTTTTAGGAGCACTGTTTTCAACAAAGTTTTCTTTTTTCTGCTTAAACTGTAACTATTCTCTCCTAAGTGGAAAATGGCTGGTGAGTAGGCAGAAAGAGTACAAAAAACTTCAGCCGGAAGACTTCCCTATGAGCATTTGAAATTTTCCATCCCCGAAAAATGGTCAAATTAGGCTTAGGAAGGCAATGCTATTTAGCAGACTGCTAATTGGACAGAGCCAAAGCTCATTGGCGGGCTGGACTGCACTCGTTTTAGTTCCCACCTTTCCTTAGCCGCAGCACACCTCCAGGGTCCCAGGTAATGCTCCCCTCGGGTCTTCGAGCTTATCTTCCGGCAGGGACCTGGTACCAAGTAGTGCTGTCACGAGGCTCCATCAGCTTAGTGGGAGTGGACTGGCAATGACTAGTCTGGCTTGGCCGTCAACATAAAAGTCACCGATCAGACAGGTTATGCGGAGTTTACGTGCCTTTGTCTCTCTGTTCCCTAGTCTCTCTCACTCCCTGCAGATTCTGACTCTTGTTTGAGTAATTATATTAATAATTGGAATTCCTTGACTTCTCAAATGGTGTAGTTTCAGCGCTATGGTCCAGCAGAAACTTTACCATTGTTAAAACTTTTTTTCCCTTTTTGCAGCTAGAACAGTTTCACAAAGCCGTATGGTGGCAGCAAGCCTCCGGAAGGAACACCGAGTTTTCATGATGTAAGAGGAGTAACTTACTAGAGAGAGCCTAAGTGGGGACTGTTGTAATGAGCTCAAGATTTCTTTAGAAGTCGGTTGTCTATTGAATGACAAGAAGAAACATTTTTCTAAACAAGAGGGTTTAAAATCTCCAGTGGCAGTATGCTACTAAGTCATAGGAGTTTTATTTCTCTCTACCTAGCTCAGTCAGAAGTGGCTGAGGTATTTTGTTCATTTGACTTTTGTTTCTTGTTTCCAGTGAAATGAAAGCTGCCTCCAGAACCATCCTCCCAGGCCACACTTCCTGCTTTAGGTCTCTTTGGGGAGGCTCCAAGGTTTAAACAATTTTAAAACTTATTTAGGAAGCGGAACAACTGGAAATAACAGCATTTTTTTTTTCTGATGAAGAAATGTTGGCTTATTGAACTAAAAATACCAAACTATAAAGGTCAGCATAAGTCAAATAGAACCTTAGCATAAACTCTGATGGACACTATTGGTAGCAGTAGCAAAGTTTAAGAAAAATCGGAAATATAAAAGATTATCACAGAGAAACTTCTATTCATTATTTTAATGAAGTTAAAATTCCTCTGTGAGTCTAGAAAAAGAGTTGTATAGTGCTCTAGGAATAGTTATAATAAAATGAGAGATAGTATGTGATTATGTCCTTGAATGTTGTATTCAGAGTCTCCTCCGATGGTTAGCTGAGAGTTGAGGCACAAGGAAATTGAATGACAGACTCCCTACATTTGATTTCATTCATGGCCGAAGGGATAAGCGATTGACCTTTATTTAGACCTGAGACTCTCACTCCAGAGTCTTTGCACCGTGAGCAAGAGACCGCCCTGACAGCGCGTGCTGGTGTCAGGCTTGTTTCATGCTGGGCGCACAGCATCACTGCTAATTGAAACAGCAGAGATGATTACCAAGGCTGTAGTCTGAGAAGCAGCACATACCGACACGAGGGGAAAGGGCTATTTACTTGTAAAAGCTCACCATTAAATCACTGGACAGGATAAACAACTCATGGAGAAAAATCAACACTTATTATAATCAAAAGGGAATCCATTGTGATTTGCTGATTTCTCTAGGCACGCTCAATGTGATGTTGAACTAAACTCTCTCAAATGTCTTCCACTGGATAAGCTACCATAATTGGGAAAAACCTATCCTTTTTTTGTTTGTTTGTTTTTATTGCTACCTCTTTCCATGGTTTTCTGAGTTCTATTTAAGCACAGTGTAGTGTGTATTTGATGTTAGCAAGCACCCAATTCAGCATTAATTTCTCTGGATGGAAACACGAGCCATATGTTTATGTTAGTAATAACGACACTATACAACTTGCTCATTTCTGAGCAGACTGATGTTTTCATCTCAAAGAGGGGTTTTGAGAGTTTGCATTCCATTTTGAAGCATCAGCAACTTTCAGTACAGAGGCCACACAAGTTTTCTAACCTTACTTTATTCAATTTTTCTGCTGGTCTGACTGATTAGAAGTTAAATAAAATTGTGATTCTTTTATGCCTTGATTATATGAAAGTATTTCTTGTCTCTCTTCTGGCAGAGCAGCAATTGCAAGTAAATTAATTGTTATAAAGTTGTAGCAGAACAGCACTAGTGTTCTCTGAGGTGGCTATTAGAATAGATTTCCAGATGGTTGAGTTTTATTTTTTTAATATACTCAACCTCACTTCATAAATATATTTTCACAAGGGTCCAAAAATCCATTGGAGAAGCACACATTTCCAGGGGCTCTCATATGCACATAAACAACTTCAATTTTGGGATCTAGCAGGGGGCACATAAAATAAAATGAGTGAAAAAATAAGTTGCACATAGAGTAATTTTAATCCATTCCATTTTTAAATACCACAATAAATTTAATTCTCACAATAAATTAAATAGCCATATTCAGTTTACAAAATAGAATTACTTAGTGTGAAACCAGTATTTACAATATACACATTATGTACATGGCATTTCCCTTTGTTGACATAGAACATGGAAGTAAAAGGACGTGACTCTCCAATGTGTGACTGACATGCTACATGTGACACCATGGTCTATACAAGACAACAACAGTGCCAGATCACCACAGGAACTTTGGAACGATGTCAAGTTCATGAGCTATGACATTCTTTTAAATCATAAGAAAATAGTATTTTCTGTTTTCATGGCACCAATTCAGCATCTGAATTAAAGAGACAGCTTTCCCTTAGAAAGGAAGGCATAACTGAATCCTCTACTTCCTGAAGCTTCACAGCCATTGGTACATTTTCACACATTCATCTTTTGGCTTAAATCTATGGAAATGGCAGGTGACAAATTCTGACTCAAAGGAAGAGTAACTCTTTGAGAATAGCTGAAGTCACTTCCTCCAATACCACCACCTCCTCTTTTAGCAAAGAGCTTAAAACTTGCAACTATGCAGACAGCAACTCGTGTTTTGTAAATTTTCAGTAGAAAAAGAACTGATCTTATATTTGGTCACACACAGAGAGTATGTACAAGTTTACATGGGAAAATGACTTGTATAGTTGTGTCTAGGAAAAGTGCATATTTCAATCTGGAGGAGACATTGTGTGTCTCCAGGCACAACACACAGTGTTGTGTGACATTATTTTAGGGCCAGTTCAATGTCCTCCCAGTGATCTGGTAGAATTTTTGATTGAAAGGGTGAAAGAATTTGCGCAATTTGGTAATGACAGAGGGGTCCACCTCTGGATGAATGCGCCCCTTGCTGCCAGCCAGGCACTTATTAAAGATAATGTTAAATCTCAAGCAGTAAAACCCTCTGGTAGCATTGAAATATAAATTGTACTGACTGATTCTCGGGGGGAGATTCAGGAACTTCTCTACGAGCTGCAGTTCCGGCAGCGGTTCCGTTATGAGGCGATCGCCATCGACAACGTGAAATTGCTCAATTGGAAAGTATTTCAACCACCTTTCCAGATGTTTGGTGTAGATGCTTGTTCTCACCGCCTTGTATTTTGTGTTCACTTCGCAGGTATTAGGGTCTATTGCCAGCTTCTCAAACTTGTAATAAGTTTTATTCTTCCTCTCCTTCCCTTCTAGCACCTGAGTGTAATCAGAAATAGCTCTTGTGGTTGGCTCCCTGACAATGATCAACAACTTGATGGATGAGTTCATTTTGTAAATCCTTTCCGGAACCTCCTCTGTGATGAAATATGCTGGGCTCTTCTCAATTGTGATTTGCTGAGGGTAGGAAAAAGGCATCTTTTTCCGATACCACTCAATGCCCTTGGCATAATTCTCATCGTTGTCAAAAAAGTGGATTTCTTGAGAGGCTTTGACCACTGCCGGATGGAGGTTCAGCATCTCAAGCAGGGCCCTTGTGCCTCCTTTCCTCACCCCAATGATAATGGCCTTGGGGAGCTGCTGGACCAGGTCATGAAGGCGAACCTGCTCCTTGGAAGCGTTGCCCTTCCGGAACTCGTGTAGCAGGCCACGCTTAAACTGCAGGGCACGGAGAGGGAATTCGGCCTGCCCGTGGGCTCCAAATCGTCCTTCAATGGGGCAAACGGGTTGTAGCCTGCAAGAAACACAGAGGTGCTTTCAGAAGCTCATTGCAGCTAGCTTCTCATTTTTTTCTGATTCTCCAGTCAGAGTAAGCCTTTAAATGCATAAATAAAAACCACTGTTTCCAAGCCTGGTGCTATCCATAACGAACATATGTTTGAGAAATTTTATTTTAAGCAACACTTTATTAAATGGAGCACACATAATTGATGGGATTATTTTATTAGTGCTCCTTAAAATTTTTATTCACCAAGTACTTAATTGACTATGGCATGTACTTATGTTCACAGTACAGGACAGACAAGTGACACCAGCCATACTAATGGCCTTTTAATAGCTCACCAGTTAACATCATTTAGAAAATGTGAAATGTGGAAGATTATAATCTTTAGCTGGGAGATGGAAGGGCAGGTAGGAAGTCAGACTTTTGGGTTTCATACTGTATTATTTTCTTACAGCTCAGCGGCACTCACACAGCTCTCAAAAATCTTTGAGATACAATCTGAAAAGAGGTCCCTGTCTCTGCCTTGGCTCTTTGTGCCACCAACCTGAAAAATTCCAAAATTGGCACTTGCTGAGCTTTCCATTTTATGAGAATTTCTGCCATTGGCCTTGGGGACAGCTAGAAGAGAACTATATTTCTCCTGCCTCTCTTTTTCTTTTGTCTGAAGAGGTCAGTATTATGTTTTATAGTTGGCTGAATATAGGAACAAACCCGGTATCATCAGCAAATACTGTGTATCACCTACCACACCTGGGACCAGAAATCAACAAGACCTTGTCATGGCCAGAAACCTCATTGCCAAGTACATTTAAATCAGTGACTTGAGCTCATGAAGGAAGGGATGAAATAGATGGAGCCAGAAAGGAGGATTTTTACTTCAGTGTTGTCTTTGCTCAGAGAGAAAGGTTTAGTGACAATCACAATGATACTAGACTGGAATGACCATTTAAGTTGGTATGGCCAATATATATGGTTAGTAAATTGAGTTTCCTTTGGGGTATAGTCTGGAACTGAACTGATATTCCTTATAATTTCCCTAAGTGTATCTGAAAGACATTTTAGCCACCTTGGTAAAGGGTATAATGTTAGGAAAATGACTGTTGAACCAGTTCCTTCAGCTGAAGCTTCTAGTTATCCTAATACGCTGGAGTCTGTGTTTCCCTGGCTGTGGCTATGAGGCTCTTTCTTGCTTTTCCCAAGAGACTCTATTGTACCTTTCTTATCTTCTGTAACATTTATAATTAAAGTGAGAAGAGATAAACCTCAAGGTCATGCCAATGCATTCCGCGGAGCCAAGGAGAAAACGCTGGGACCATGCTCTGTTTTAAACAGCTATCTATCCTAACACGTAAGGAAACCTAGAAACATATTTTACTTTTCATGATGTTTGTATTTTTTATTTTAAAAGTAACTCCTGCTCATTGTAGAAAACATGAACATATGGAGTACTATAAAAAGAAACGGTGTATCATGGTTAATATTTTAGAGCAACATGAATTTTGTTTTTAGAAATTTGTTAACAGGATTAATGCTAGAGCTCTAACTGGAAGATATAAATGTAGCCATGCATACATAGTCAAAGGTGTTTTTAATTGTGACATTCATTGGGATATCATAAATTCATCTTTTAGCTCTCCTTGGGTTCTGGTTGAGAATTAAGCATTAATTCCCTAAGGTGTCCATTGAATGTAATGGATGGACTTGTTTCCTACGTGTGCACAAGGATGCTAGTGTCATCCTTGGGAGAATTGAGGAAATAGTCCATCAAATCCTTTTCTGTAGGACTTCATTCTCTTGAGGAATCCTGGTGGAGAGGGGCAGAAACAGACAGTCTTGGCCCTTTTGAGCTGGAAAGGAATTTCCCTATCTCTAGAAAGGACCATTTTCCTTCTTTTCTTCCTTCCTCTTTGTGCCTTTTACCTTAGGAGCTCATACTCTGTAGAACAATTGCTTTTTTGACTCTCTAACTCAGGATAGGAGAAAATATCACCTTCCTGAAGAGTAGATTCTGAACACGGACTCCAGACTAAAAAACATGGACTCAGGATGGGAAAGGACAGAAGATGTGAGTGAGCTCAGCCTCCCACTCATGAGCGGGGTCTTCAGGTACTAAAGAATAGGCCAAAGTAAGCATGTGCTAATTTCAGACATGATCTCACTGAGAACTTTAGAGAAAGTCCATGAAGCAATCCAGTTTCTTATAAAATCTATCCCAGTAGAGACTGTAGATCAGGTTAAAAATGAAAAGAATCATTAACTAAATAACTAATGCATTAGTTAGATCAATTACTCAATAAAAAGCAAATAATGTGAAGCTAACTAAAGACACTGGGGTGAATTTGATAGAAAAATTTCCTTGTGGACATAGGACAATGGTACCACCTCAAGGCTTTCCACTAATAACTAAGTACTACTTTCAGGGAACTACTCGAAGTCAGTGATAAGTTCTGCATCATACCATTTTTCATAGTTAGCAACTAGTGCGTAGAAAGTTTACTCAAGAATTTTAAAATGAAAAGCATCAAAAGTATTCACTTTACCAGTCAAAATTGACACTGGCTGAAGGAAAATAAAGACCACTGCTATATTATTTGTTAAATATCCTAGGTGTAAGATCTGTAGACTAGAAAAGGAAAACTGTAAGAAAGATATTTTCATCTTAAAGTGTTGTCTTTATTTTCATGGAAAATGGGAATTGAATGCAGGGAGAACATACTTCATTCTTTCCAGTGCAATAGTTAAAGGGCAAAAAGGAAAGCTTCATATTTCAGAAATTCACTTCTCTGTCCATAACAGTCATATCAGACGTGGGACAGCCCAGAGGTATTCAGTGTGAAGCCAGATAATCTTGCTGGGACTTCTGCAGGTCTAGCACCTCTCTACTATTCGCTTATTTAGAGCCTACCCCTAGCTCTGTAAATTTCCTCTCCATAGATTTTCCATTGCTTTCTGTGCACTTACTCTGAGTGAGAGCCTCCTTGTCTGGTACATTCAGCTCCTGGAAACCTGAGCTAATTAACATAGTTAAAACTCTCTGAGCCTGCAGCCATCTTTCTAGGACAGTGGATTCCAAACTTGATGAGCTCCTTTACAGGCTCACACATAATTTCAACTCTCCTGGAAGCACATTAATTGTTCACTCATAAATTGCAAAATGGAGATACATAAATACATCATCACTATTCTGCTGGAGGTCAACAAGCAGAAGCACACAGACTGCAGTGAACTCTAGAAAATATTTTTACCGTACGTGGCTTTATCCCTTCTCTGCAAACAAACGTCAGCATGTCAATGCACACAGAATACAAATGGATCTTGACAAATGGATCTTGGTTTGAGCAACTTGGATCTCCTTCTTTTAAAGGTTCAATAAATCAAAATCAATACTGCAGAAAAGCATGTTTTTTGGGAATGTTGAAGGAGGAAAAACTAAGAGATAGACTTAAAATCATGTCCCGAAGAAGTTTAAATCAAGAGACACTTAAAGTTACTTGGGCATAAGTGTGTATTTAACACCTACCTATCCAAGCTCCCAACTCTGGCGACTAGATATAGGAGACTCCCGACGGCCAGGCTCCCCAGCACCAGGAGCTTCTGTCTCAGCCACGCCTGCTGTTTGAATAGCATGGCCCTCCATCAATCTTCAGGACTCCTGTAGCCTGAGACATGGGGACAGAAGGGGACTCATCAGTAGTCACTGCATACAAACTCTGTTGACTGTCACAAAGCCAAGTGGTGGTGGGAATACAGGTGATTAAGTGATGCCTCATGAAGAACAGACCTCATACCAACCTTGACAATGTTCATGGTATAACAGGTATTTAGCAAAACTTGCTTTCTGTTTCCTGGTCTGTGTTACTAGTTCAAACACCAAACCAGGGGGAAGGCACTAACTTGACAGAACCTGCTAGGCAACTGTCAAAGGAAACCGACATTCGGATATTATATAGGTACGTGTGTACATATATGTATGTATCTGTTGTTGATCGTTCAAAACACACTGATAAAATGAGCAACTGAGCCACATGGGGTTTGCCCACTGGCAAACTGAAGGTTCTGCTTCAGGACAATAGGACAAACGGAGAAAGTAAAATCCCGGTTCAGTAAGTTACTCTTCGGGGCCCAGCAATGACCTATTTGACTTGCATGTTTTTGTTTTGTTCTAGTTGTGAATGGAGGAAGCGGGTAAGATCCAAACCTATTTCTTTACTCACCGAGGTTGTCAGTGCTAACTACCGGGACCTGCAATGTGACTCTCTTCAAATTCTCTGCCGAGTCCTGACTTGGGCTGACCGACCCTGAAAACATGCTCAGCCCAGATACCCCTGCTGTGCCCCATCCGGGCTCTCAGTGAATTTAGACAGGTTTGGAGATAGGGGTCTGGCTCTTATCGTGACTGAAGCTTGCCTAGAAACTTTGTCCTCATAACTGAAACAAGGCCAGCGGAGGAGTGTAAGGCTTTATTTTACTAGCGCTATTATTAAATTTGGGGGGAAAATGCAAGCTTCCAATTCAGCCTTTCTTATTAAAAATAAATCCAATCCCCCTTTCAAGATTAGATTGTTTGCTTCTTATTGAAACTCAAAATAGAAACAGAAGATGAGGGTTGTGTTTAGAAATTGTTTTGCTGCAATTACGTCTCCGTATTTGCTATGTGAAGTTTTTCTCCATGCCAAAGGGACATACTAGGATTGATTGAATGATCTATTCATTTTCATCAAAAAATTACTGAGCATGAATAGTATTTCTGGCTCTGGGGATTCCAAAAAAGATCCTGAAGCAGTTTTAGCCATTGGAAAACTAATGATGTGATTAGGGTATCATGAAACAATCAGAGAATGCAGCCTAATTTATGATAATATAAGAATAAATGTTGGAGAAAGAAAATAAGGGAAAAGGCCAGGGATGTGGGCTCCATGGGAATAATTTTTTCGTGGAACGTAGTGTAAGGAGGCTGTAGGAGGGCATCCCAACGGGAGAGCTAAGAGCAGCATTCATCTAACACACAGCCAACAAGTATTTATGGAACCTGCCTATATGCTTGGTTCAGAGCTGGGTGCTCTGGAGATAGCAGCCTACACGGGAGTCTGTAGTCGAGTGCAGAAAACAGATATTAAACCAGTAAGCATAGAATTTACGTACACTTACAAACTGTAATGACAATGACAATTACAGGCTGCAGTGAGACAGAGGAGGAACCTATTTCAGTCCTTCTGAAGAAGTGATTGATACATGGGCTGACACCTAAATCAGGAAAAGCAAGGTGAGCAGCGGCAGGGCAGAGGGGTTTCAGGGAGAGGATCCAGCGTTCACCAAAGGACTGAGGAGGCAAAATGCTCGGCCACTCGGAGAGCTGAAGGGAGGCTGTTGTGGCTGGACTGAGGGCAGAGAATGAGCTAAGAGCAAAGCAAAGCAGAGGCAGTAAGGGTCTTGGCAGGGTCTAGGTGAACCTGTGATCTGTAGGTATAACGAGGAAGAAAAGGGCGAGAGAAAATGAGGTGCACTGAGGCCTACTATGTGGCAAGGACATTGTCCAGGTGGTATTTCTGGAAATTCTCAGAAAAACCTAGGAAGCAGATACAGTTATGTTCATTTTATGCACAGGTAGAGTGAAGCTCAGATCATTTTCTCTAACTTGCCTGTGATCACGCCAACAGGAAGGTAATGTGAACACAAAGGCATGACTTATTTGGGTGATTCGGGGCTTTGCTGAAAGAATCACTCTCCGACCTCAAGGTTGATGTCCTGAGTCCTCACTTAGAGCCACATGCCTTTAGCACAGGGCTCCAATCCCTGCTGAAATGCAAATACTGCAGCAACATGCAGAAAGAAAACTGTGCTCAAGTCCCCCAGTCAAAGTCTCCACTCGTAGCTCTGCGATCGTGAGGTGGCTGCTTAGATTCTCTGGGCCTTTCTTTTCCTGTCTATAAAATGGGGATAATCTCTGACCTCCCCATGCATAGGTCGGTAGTGAGAATGAAGTAAGGTTTTGCAAGGAACGTTACTATACAAAGGTTTATTTATAATGCAGACTGACCTAAGGGTTTATGTGTCGTTTGTAAGTGTGAATGAATTTAATGTGTACTCACAAAGAGTATGAAAGAATAAAAGCTATTTTGTGGTTGAAGAGGGCCAGCTACACATGGGAGAGATGGGAAAAGTAAAGGGAAAATGTACTTGCCCCATGGCCTTAATGAGGGTCACCAGCCTTTTAGAGAGGAGCGACGTGGAGGGAGGCTGGGAAGTTAGGTGGTTTCCTCTGCAGTTTAACCGCAGCGCCCACACTCTCCTGCTCAGAACTGTGTTGCACAAAGCTGTGTCCACTTTCGCCAGCTCACGGGTCCACTTGTCTTTAGCTACAGTTCACCCTGTAAGGTCTGGGCCGTGTCCCAGTCCTTCTAGAAGTCCTCTCCCTAGTCCACAGTCAGCTCCCTCCTGCACTGAGTTCTTACCGTTCCTGCAGTCACAACACAGTCAGGCACTGCGTTGTTCATGCGTTAGTGTGAGCTGCCGCCTTCTTCTCCGAGTATCACCACATTTCCTGAAACCTACGACCTGACTCAGAAGGACAAGAAAGCTGAAACCCGGGGAGCCCAGACTCGGTCTTCTTTGTTCTCTAGGTGCGTGGTTCTCTGTGCTGAGCTTGCCGAGCCGTTAGGAATCATACACCTGCTACCACCCTCAGACAGTCCACTTCAGTGGGCCCGTGGTAATCGTGCACCTGTATTTTTACAGCGGAGTTAACTTGTTTACTGCCTAGCTCCTCTCAGTTATCCCGGTCAGTAAACTCTTTCTTCTTAATGTCTTCTGGCCTCGTCCTGTCAAGGCACTTAATGCCTCCCTTAAGTCTTAACATTTGGGGGTGTCTCCCTGTTCATTTCCTATGGCCTGTACTGTATGATTACTCTTCCTAGTACAAGTTACTTTTGTACTGTTTTTTTGGGTGTCACTGGATCAAGTCCCATCTCTTCCTCTTGAAAGCCCAGGCCTTTCCTTCCGAGATCCCAGCTTGCGTCCTTAGCTTCGTTCCTTCTTACCGCTACTGGACATCAGCCTCTGTCCCCGGCAGGTCAGCTGCTTTACTGGTCCCCCTACCCTTTCACTCTCTCACCTCTATGCTTCTGGCAGCTTCCTCACTGGCCTGTAATCTTTCCTCTGTCTCCTTTAAGACTTCTAGATCCTGTTAATACCTTCCTGGGGAGGGCGATCCTTGTGGATGTGGGATTGGGGGGGGGGGGGAAATCATGAACACTTCCCATTGGTGGGAAGAAATGGGCCGGGTGCATTGTGTGGAAAATTATAGGACCAAAGGTAATGGCTGGCCTTAGGGTTAACACTTGGGAGGCATTTGCATGTAAGGGGTGAGTGAAGGTATGCCGTGACCGCATGGCTGAACTCTGCTCCAGGTTGGTAGGCAGGAAAAAGAAGAAGAAAAAAAATGAATGAGGATGTGAAGGCTGCTGAGGAAGTAGCCCAAGGTGTGAGAGAATATCACAACAGAGCTATCAAGCCCTCTGCTGCACATGTCATCAGGTAAACAGTGCAGTTATTAAACCTGACTGAATGTGAGATCATTATTTTTTACTGCCACTGACGGGAGCTTCCAGTCCTCCACCTATAGCTTCTCCCTTTGTGATAAGCCCAGTTCTAACCATGGAGGTTTTGCTCGGTGGGATAAGTGGCTACTGCCAGTCTGGCCTCTTTATGTCTGAGAGGCCTTAAATTCACATGGGGGCTTCTCTCTTTGGGAGACCTCATGCCTCCAGCCTTTTGTTGGTGGAACTGGCCGAATCCTTTATACTGCCTCCTCGATTTATGGCAGGAACATTATACCTTCCAAAACATCCTCATGTCCACTCTGACCCTGAGGACAACTACAATGCTTATTTGGGATCTCAACTAACATGAATGAGTTGTCCATGGTGAAGTGCAAAGACCAACTGGGTTGGGAGTCAGAGACCCTGAGTCACCTTTTGGTTTAGTTTTGTAATTGAAATTTTTTGAATTTTGGTATTCTCATCTATAAAATAAAGATAATAGTGTCTACCTCATATGATTGATATGACATGAGCCTTGAGTAAGACACTGTGGGATAGAACTTCATGAACATTTGGGCACTTTACAAAATTAAGCATAATTAATATCCTCAGGAGGCTGATAAATTTGTTCTTGCAATGTATTTTAAAGAGGAATATAATAAAAGGAATGTTGTTTTCATTAATAGTATAATTGGATTCTGAAAAATATAATTGGATTATGAAAAATTTAAGTCCCTTTTCAATACAAATAACTTTTAATGGAAACTCCTGTTAAACATTACAAGATGGCACCATTATCAAAAACAAAAATAAGAAGTTAACACATATTATTAGGCTGACATCCTTGGAATTTTTGAGAAATGAGGAAGCCAAGTTAGTAGTTTCTAGGACACAGGACATGAAGTCTCATTCTGTTTTGTAATCAGTCTCAGCCTATGGGCTAAGGGACAATATCATGCCCCTTGATTGCAATGCTACTCTTGGAACTTGAATGAAACTTACTTAGGAAAAACCAAAGATAGTTAATTTAATATTTGAGATGCCTTTTTGGTTTTCTACAACATCATGCAGTGCTTCAGAATCTGCCACAATGCAGTCTTAAAAGCTGAGAGTTGTTGCCTTGGGTCTTGGAGTATAAGCTGAAAAAGATAAGACACGCCATCCAATCCTTATGGACATTGCCGTTAAATTGGAAGGGTTAACTACTAGTCTATTACGGAAGTCCCTCCCTTTTAATGATGCTAGCTTTAATGGATATCTTAATTATCTTTCATCAGAGCAATCATACTGGTAATAGACAATTTATATAAAGTGGAAGTTTAAAGTATATTATTTCTTTTTATTAAAAACAAGGTTAAGGACTTACAGTGAATTTAAGACCTCCTTCATCTCCAGTTTGTAATTTCTCAGTGATTTGCATTTTATGTGCCAAAAACAGCAAAATTATAGTTTTTCCACATTACTAAAGCTTTAATAGACATGATACCTCAAATGAACAAAGCCAAGTATCTAAATAACAGAGTACATGGCCAGAAGCGACAAATTGTAAAGACATCTGGCTGTTTCTCCAAAGCAGCACTAAGCAAAGAAGGAAATGATTCCCAAGCTGAAACAAAGAAATAAGGGAAATCAAAAATGATAATAATAAAGACATGTTCAAGTGCTGCTCAAAGGCTTGTAGACATGGTTACCGCAAGCCCCTGGTACCAGTAAAAACAATAACAGAAACAATAGCTGCAGAAGTTCATTAAAAATGACTGAACTTTCATAGTGGAATTATTGCAAGGAAATCATAACTGTCTTTTGAGTATTAGCTTATTTATCTGGGCAACAGCCTTATGAAGTGGACAGGAACTACATTTATTGAGCACTAGGCTCTCTGTTACTTCTGTTCACATTTATTATCTCATTTAATATAACACCTGTGAAGTATTATTCATTTTATTTTTTCTGATGGAAAATGAAGAGCAGAGAGATGAGCAGATTATTTGCCCATGGGTATGTGGGTGGTAAATGCAGAAAGGGGATTTAAATTCAGAATTAGCTGACCACAAAGAACATGGCCCCTTGATTGCAATGCTACTCTTGGAACTTTGGATGCTCAGTTGGGAGATTCTTAATAAATACTTGTTTATTGATTGATGAGAGCAGACAAAACCACTTAACTCCAGCCAAATTACCTTCCATTAAACCTGGAAGTAGAGGATGGAGAGGTCAAAAAAAAGAAAGAGGAAAAATGTTTCCATGGAGGTACAGGCATTAGGGGCCATTTGGGTGGTTTTCACCTGATAAAAGGAAAGAAAAATATTAATAAGTAATAATAATGAAAGATAATGTTTTTATAGAAAGATACTGTTTTTATAATTTACAAAGTGTTTTTCATATTCACTACCCCATTTGTAATTAAAACCAACCAGAATCATAGGAACCTCACTTTTTCTCCCCATAATTCAAGAACTTCTTCTTTGATAGCTTTCATAGATGATCAAAATAACATTGGCTTTGAGGGCCACTTGAGTCTGATCTCCGTAAGATCTTGGTTAATTCCTTTCATTGCCTCTCACTGTCACCCCAGCCCTATCCTACTTCCCCAGCTCTTCCTCTCACCATCTCATGAATGGCTCTTCCCACTGCATCACCCAACCCAGAAAACTTAGAGTCCTTCATCTTTGGTTTTCTCTCTTTCCCCTTACCTCCAATCAACCAGGAAAATTCTACCTCCAAAGTACTATTAAAATCCACATACTTCCCCACACTGTCATTTGTGACTGCCTTGGCTCAGGTCATGCTGCTTCTCCTAGAGTGCTGTGGTCTCCTCACTGGTCTCCCCACTACTAGTTTTGTTCCTGTTCCAGTTTATTTGCCATACTGATGCCAGAGTGATCTTTCCAAACGGAAATTTGATCATGTCGCCTTCAGGCTTAATATACTTTAATGGGTCCCTGTCATCATGCACATGTTTTTAAAAGACTCTTTACTCTTTTCTGAAGCAATTCCACAAAACACCCAATGGGTACAAAGTACAAATTTTTGCACACAAAACAACTTGCGGTTCTTTTGAATAGGCTGCAGTTGATTTTGCTTCAGGGCCGAAGCATAAGGTTCCACAGCCTGAAAAAAAATAACTCTGTGCCTCATTTATCAGGTCTGGGACACCAATAAAGGGTATCCCAATAGGATACTAATAGCCTGCCCCATAGCACTGCTGTTCAGAGTAAATGAGCATGTAAAGTAATTAGAACACTGCTTGCCACATAGCAATACTCAATAAATGTTAGCCTCGTCTACTAATGCTTCCTTCTCTCTTCCTCCCAGGCCTCGGTTTAATATCTGTCTTTCAGATCTTAGGTTCCTTGAGAAAGTCTTTCTTGATCACTCAGGGCTGGCATACACATTCCTCCTGTGTCACCATACCATCCTCACTTCAATTCTATTGAAACCAAACTCTGTTTATTGGGTGTTTCTCTAACTCAGGGGTGCTCAACCTTTTGGCTTCTTGGGCCATATTAGAAGAATTGTCTTGGGCCACATATAAAATACACTAACACTAACAATAGCTGATGAGCTAAAAAAAGGTCCATGCATAATTATCACAATGTTTTAAGAAAGTTTCTGAATTTCTGTTGGGCCGCATTCAAAGCCGTTCTGGGCCATAGGTTGGACAAGCTTGCTCTACCTAGAATGTAAGTTCCATGAGATTAAGGACTTGCCTTATTCATTGTTGTATCACCAGCATTTAGGGTTACAGATGCTCAGTAAATAATTGCTGAATAATCAAATCAGGCAGAATGAACTCTAACTATCCTAATAGCTATGGCATCTGGACACCACATGTCTGTAAGTAGGTAATAGTACTTTATCTTCATATAGTACTTCGTAGAGTTACAGAGGGTTATCTAATTGACCTCATTTCCCCCCCTTCTTTATTTTGAAAAATTTGAATACTTATATATCCTTCCCCTAGATTTACCAGTCATTAAATTTGTCTACATTTGCTTTATCTTTCTCTCTATAAGCACATATATTATTTTTACCCAAACATTTGAAAACAAGTGACAGGTTATCAACATATCAGTGTGTTAGAACACACCTACCCGATGGCCCTGAAGGCCGGTGGTATAAATGGGGTGGGTAGTCTTCTCCCGCCGAGAGGCCTGAGGAATTGAGGGGGGCTGCTCAGAACCTTCAACTATTGAATCTGGAGTTGTTAACTGCTAGTTTAGGGCTCCTTACATTGTATCATTCTGCCTCCTTGTTCATGTAATGTTGAAAATGTTAACATTTTTTTGTTTTGGTAGGAATAGCTATATCACTCAGCTTTTCTTAAATATTCAATTTGTAAGTTCTGATAAGTTAGGTATCCAAACAAACAAACAAACAAACAAACTTGGGCAAAGAGGCAAAGGAGAAAATATCCTCAGGAGATTTCTTGTCCTGGCTCCTATTTTACTTTTCTTTTCTCAATTTCTTTAAAGAATGAAAAATTGAAAAGCTCTTTCTACATAACATGAATAATGGCAGCATCTAGTGACGCCCATCCATCTAAATGCTGGAGCTGGCTTGTTCTTTGCAAGCTGGTGGTGAAAGCCATGATTAAGAATTACACTGTAGAAATGCATAATTAAATACATTAAAACAAAGATAATAAATATTAAGAACTCATGATTTACTTTCAGTATTATCATACTGGATTTTTCCATTATTGCGCTTTTGAGGTTAAGTCTATTGTATCTGTACAGTGGAGATAGTACTGTGCGTCTCTTCTCAGTTCTCCTGGCCCTGAGATCAGTTTCCCCCGTGGAGGGCCATTGCCTTCCTTACCCTGTACCCACAGGCAATTCTCTCTCCAAAAGGTACCGTTCCTCCTTTAACAGGACTTTCTCTTCAAGACCCCCTGCTAAGTGAAGACCTAGTTGGGCAGGTTTAGACAAGACTTTGTCAACGTAAGTACTTCTGACCAGACAGGGCTTGTGACCCGTGCATTTACATGGAACTCTGTGCTCACAAGGGTCCGTGCTTAGTTTAAGGCTTTGTTATTACTGTCTTGAAATTCTTATTTATTTCTGAGCATGAGGCCTCTTATTTTCCTTTTGCACCGGGCCCCACAATTACGCGTACTGCCCTGCAGCCAGACCTGCCAGCCTTCAGAGAACGGATCACTCGTGTGAAGGCCGTGGCTCTTCCACCAAGCTTTTGGCTTTGCGAGGCAAACATTGCCTTAATCCCACCACACAGGAACATAATCCTTCACACCTTCTTCCAGAGTTGGGGACTCCACTTCCCTTTATTTCTCTCAGTTCTGCAGTCTTCCCGCGGCCCATCTCTTCCCTGGGTACTCAACACGGAGAGTGGCATCTGCCTTCAGGAACACAGGAGCTACCCACAAAGCCTTACAGCCCTAAGTACCACAGTCATAGTAGAGCATGTGTTACACAGGAATTATGTGTGTGCGCGCGCACACACACACACACACACACTCGCATGCACGCACACACACGCGCGCCTGTACACACGCGCTCACGCACACACAATGCACACACAATGCACACACACGCGCACACGCATGCATGCACACGCGCGTACGCACACACGCACGTGCGCGCGCACACACACGCGTGCGTGTAAGCACACACAAAGACAATGCAGAGGGTTTTCATTATAACAGATTAGTGAGGGGAAATCCTGGGAGGTGAAGAGGGCAGTGTTATCACCCTTATCACACAGACGAGAAGATGCAGAGACTCTGGTCCTATAGGCATTTGCTCTTCCTACAGGGCAGAAAGCTATTTCCCCACCCCTTACTCCCTTCAATTGAAAACAAAACAGGAAGCTTTAACTAAGTTACTCATCAGCTTGCTATGTGACCTTGGGTAAATCACTTAACCTTCTTGCTCTTCTGCTTTTTCACCCAAGAAACAGGGGTTCGAAAAGGTTGAGTTCAACAGTCCTTCCTGGGTCTAACATTCTCTGATTCTAAGAGATTCCACCAGATGAACACTAGGGAAATTAGTGCCCCAGGTAAATCTTAACGTTTAATTTCTTATTATCCCCCCAGTAGTAAATAGTCTTGACCTCTTTCAAGATGGCTGCATCACATTATACTGCCTATTACTGTGGAAAACAATCCTCTCATTCTAAGACAGGAAATTTCTTTGAAAAGATACTGACACTTAAGAAAGAGTCTACTGGTGAGCTTTCAATGTGCCCTGCTGTCAGAGAACCCAGAGGAATCACATTTTGAAAAAAATTAACCAAGGGCAGCTGAGGAGAATTATCATGAAGAATTCACTTTTCTTCTATTGTAATGATCACATAAGAGAGCTGTAATGAGAAAGAAACAAATGAAGAGGAGCCCAAGAACAAGGCAAGAAAAACAGTGTCTGCGCGTGTCGAGTTGGATGTAAAGATAGGCGTATACATTAAAAGGAAAATGGACACCATTTATTAGTAGATTAAGCAGAAAATGTGTCATTCAGGATGCTCATGATTGCTCTATCAAATAGCTAAGAAAGCTATTTAGGTCTTTGTTTCTTCAGTTAATGATGAAGGGTCAATGTTAGAAATGAAAAGGAAAAAAAGTTGATAAATTATACAGAACTGCAGAGTTTATTACTGCTCTGTGATTAGTGCTTATCCTCCTGGGAATTCTTGGAGGAGCAGCTTTGAGCAAATTCCAAATTTTCAAATGGGTTCTCCATTTCTTCCTCCATTCAGCTTTTGATATCATGCATACATAATTTATCACAGCTACCACTATTGCATTAGCTTGAGTAGTCTTCTGGCACTTGATATGCAGAAGGACACTCATTTTGCATTTGTAATGACCAAACTTAAAAAGAGTCAGTTAATTCTGCCTCTGTCCCGGGGTCTCATTTAGTAGAATGATGTCTTAAGGAAGGAGATGGGAACTGAATTTTATTTTGACACGAACTCCCAATTACTTTTGATCTCAGCATCTCATTGGTACATGTAACTAATGTTTACAGAGGAAGGGTGTATTTTTTTTCTCTCCTAAAGTTTCTTTTTACTTCATTAAATAGATATTGGGAGTTTAGTAAAATCATCCTGCTGGTGAGTTCAGAAGCAGAATTTTTCACTCTCTAATCTTGTGTTTGTATAGAAAATTGTGAGTTGGAGAGGTAACAATTATACAGGTAATTAAGTTAATATACATGGTCCAAACAGATTATTCTGGGAAGTTAGGCTCATGCATTTAAAGAGGTCAAGTTAACTGGATAAGTTCTTCCCTCTGCCTTGTATAATTAAAAATTGTATAGTAATATTACTTCTACTTGTCACATCCAGTAGTAGTTGCATGTATTTATTTCCAAATCGAGTGTAATAACTACCAAACAGAAAGTCAACTTTTTAGTCTTATTTCCTATTTTACAAATTTTGTTTTTGTTTTTGGTGAAGGTCAAAGAAATTACATATATATATTATGTGTGTGTGTGTGTGTGTGTGTGTGTGTATCTTAACACCATAAAGAGACTAAAACTACTGTGATAGTTTTATCATTAATTTTTTTTTATTGTAGTTCCCATTGTCCTCCCTTTGAAGTGACTTTTTCTTCCCTTTTAATTTCTGTGACTCTAAGCTATATATTTCTTTTATAATGACTGAAGATGATGCTAATTTTTACATTAGACGTTTTAAGTGAAGAATTAAACCATTAGCTGACTGATTACACAAACATGTGAATGTACCATGTTCAAATACCAAGTTAGATTTGGAGAATTCAACACATTTCATATAAAATTTAAGCAAACCTGTATAGGTACAGCCTCCTGAAAACTTTAGAGTAAGATTTCCTATTACACACTTAATAAAAGCACAATTTTCACAATATTGCTGTGTAGCACTTTACAGTTTTTTTTTTGTTTGTTTTTTTTAGTGGTGAAACGAAGAGATAGTTTATTGAAGAGAAAGTACACTCCAAAGAGATAGGAGCGGGCTCAAGCAAAGAAAGTGGTTCAAGAGCCCAGTTTACAGTTTTTAATGCTCTATTTTAAATACGATTTTACTTGATTTTCACAACAAAGATCCAAAGGACACAATATCTATGTTACTGTCCATTCACTAGATGAGAAAGCCAACACTGGGTCCAAGTATAGTGCCTAGGTCCACCTAGCTAATGACTGGAGGACTTCAAGATAGAAAAACTGTATTGACCTTCAGTGTTTGTGAGAAAACTCATCCTCTTTCTATGAAGAGTTAGCATTAATTTTAATGCCAGGACTGGATGTTCATTACCAGTGCAAATCTAATCCTTGCCTGTAATAGGTTTTGAAAGAGTGCCAAAGTAATTTTTGCTAAAGTATAGGCCTTAGAAGAAATGAAAGAGGTATAAGGTAATTTGGAATCCACAAGTGTTATTCTTTTTCTTTCTCTCTAGTTGGATCATTAGTTTCTCAAAGAAAAAACTATCTTGATAGGATGAGAAGGATTACAATAGATTCATCAAGGGTAGAAAAAGAAGAAAAAAACTGGTTAATAATTCCTGAGAATAACAATCATTATGCCAATTATAGACTTAAAACATTAACTCCAGTCACCTCCTCCCAATGTATATTTTTGGTCATTTTAGTCTATTTCTCCAACCCCTCCAACCCCTAAAAAAATTAGGTATTATTTTTCTTATTGCTGTTTTACACAGTCATTGATTAGGTTTGATTAGGTTTATCCATATTTATCAATATTATCAGTCACTATTCCTTTTTTATTGGCGTCAGCCCTGAGCTATAATTCACGTGCCATACATTTCTCTCGTTTACAAGTATACAATGAAATGGATTTGGGTATACTCACAGATACACTTTTTAGAATGTTTTCATCACCCTCAAAAGAAACACTGTCCTTGTTAGCAGACATCCTATGTCCCCACCTCTCCCCAGCCCGAGGCAGCCACTAACCTGCTTTCTGTGTCATGATTCCTTCTTGCATCTCAGCTCTTCCATTCTCCTTTCATCAGAAGTAGAATTTCCTCCCATTCAGCAAACAAAAGCTGTGACGTTTCAAACCCAATGCAGATATATTTTCCCCAATTTCTTCTTTTTCCCAAAAGGAAAAAATTGGTAGTACTTGATTTCTTTCACCTGTTTTCTCTTTTAGGGTGCTCTATTCCTGAAGGATTTGTTAGCTAATGGGACTAGCAGTGAGTTGAAACTTAGTTTAAAAGAATAGATGACCAAAATCTTCTCTTCTGAAAATTAGTCTTTTTTTTTTTTTTAATGCATTTTTAGGCATTTAGTGTTCAGCACAGCTGTCTTAGGGCAGCAAACACCTCTCAAACGGTAAAGAAAACAGGAGCTGGCAAGGGAGAGTTAGCACCCAGGACAGGAAAACATGCTGAGACATCACACAGCCCTTGTTTATTGAGTGGTGTGGAAGAACCACCAGCTGGACACAGGTGAAGGGTGGCCAAGGCAGGCTGTGCTGGGCAGTGCGACCGCAGCAGGGGCAAAGGACCGCAGCCTGCCCTGCGCCCAGCTCTGACGTGGGGAGGGGACGGGCCCTTTGCCCGGGAGACGATGGGGGAGGAAGAAGGGAGGGGCGGGGCCTCTGGCAGTCAGGAAAGTGGGAAACTACAGGCAGTGGGAAGGGGGTTGGTCACTGGGACTAAGCCATCCCAGTTTGTTCACGGCACTTATCTGGATAAAAACACCTGCTGCTATCTTCAGGACAGCCGGTGGTTCGCCAGTTGGAGCAGGCACTGGGAGAGGAGGAGCCTCTTGGGGGTTGGCATTCCCAGGTCCTTCACCTGACTGTTCTGGGCGGTACAAGATTTACATATCAAAGGGGCAGAGGAATGGTTTGTAATTCTAAGTTTTCTAAGGTAACTAACTGCTTTCAGAGGGAGTTCATGGGACTTGGTCAGGTTTTGGCTGGAATAAACAGTAAATTCCTTCAGCATCATTGAGCTGTCGCAGGCAGCATCTTGAGGAGGGCTGGAGTCATCCTAGGAACACGCCTTAGGCAGCTGGAAACCATGCTAGACTTCGTTCAAGTCTCGGAGTGTGTGTAAGGAGCAACGTCTAGGAACTGAGAGCAACCTCTGGTCAGCAGCCACTGTGTATGTGGGGACCTCATTCCTACGGCCACAAGGAACTAGATTCTTTTAACCATAAGAATCAACTCGGAAGCCGATTCTTCTCCAGTCTGCAGATATGAGCCCAGTCAAGCTGACAGCTTGGTGTCTGCCTTGTGAGACTCTCTGCAGAGAACCCAGTGGAGCCCACCTGGACTTCTAACGTACAGAACGGTTAGCTAATAAATGGGTTTTCTTTTTAACTTGCTATCTTTGTAGTCATTTGTTACGAAGCAGTAGTGATTTTTCTCCCCCGAAGCTTTCTTCTCACAGAAAACTGAGTGCCAGACAGCGAAAGCTCACCTTCAAGAGATACATTGTAACCCTCTAGCTCTTATGCTCCAACTTGGAACAGAGACGACAGTGCAGTTGAGTTTGCGATTGGGAAGGAAATCGCAATGTCGAATACTTTTCAGTGAAAAGGAAGAGGATAGTATTTGACACTAAGTCAGTCGTCTGAGGTATAATGTGCAAGCTGCTGTCTTCCTATTACCCTCTCGGAAATCGACCCCTCTGTGTCTTTTTTGCAAGCCAAAGCCACGCTCTGCCGCGCTCACCTGTGGGCTCCGGCATGGCTTCCCTTTTGGATGATGCTCCAGGTCTCTGCAGGGAAGTGGAACACTGTGCACTTACTAAGCAGCAGCCTCCTGCACCACCGGTTTCTCCTAATCACCTTTCCAGCTTCATTTCTTATGGTGCGTCCACAGACACCTGAATTCCCAGTGTCCGGCGTCCACACACGCCCGGTACTTTCCTAGTTCCCTCATGCTCCTCCCTCCTGTCATGATGCCCTCTCTTCTATTTCCGCTTGTAGAAACTGTACTCATCCTTTCCTGTCCCGCCCGGATGTCCCCTAAGGATCTTGTCTTTAGATTCTTCCAGGCTGAGTTGTATATTCCCTCTCTTGTGTCTCCAAAGCATTCAGCTAGCTTTGCTCTCTCTTATGTAAATGCCCACTTTTCCCACATTAGGTTACTGACATTATGAATAAGCATTTACATGCACACACACACGCACACACACGCACATGCACACACACACGCACACGCGCACACGCACACACACACACACACATGCATGCACACACACGCACACATGCACACGCATGCATGCACACCCCCACATGCATGCACACGCACATGCACACACACACGCACACGCGCACACGCACACACACACACACACACGCACACACGCATGCGCATGCATGCACGCCCCCCCATGCACACACACACACGCACACAGACACATACATGCGCACACACGCACACATGCACGCGCACGCATGCACGCCCCCACACATGCACACACACATGCACACGTGCGTGCACGCACACACACGCACACACGCACGCACACATGCATGCGCATGCATGCACGCCCCCCCCACACGCGCACACACACAGACACATACATGCGCACACACGCACACATGCATGCGCACGCATGCACACACACATGCACACACACGCACACACACACACGCACACACACGCGCGCACACACACATGCGCACACACACGCACGCATGCACATACGCACACACGCACATATGCACACACACATACACGCGTGCATGCACACGTGGCCCAAGAGCCGAGCATAGTTCATTAGTAGATATTTGTGGAATTGATGCTCCTTTCTAGTGAGATAAGGAAGATAATCAGGTGAGAGAAAAATAATTCTACTTTTTCTTTAAGTGTGTTATTATATACTTAAACTAGTATGTATAATAGTTGGCACATTGCTCACTACTTTTTCCTGCAATTGTGTAGACTGGATAGTTCTCCCTAACATCTGTGATACAGGAGTTGACCATCACAGTTCATCCCGGTCACTAGATTATTTCATCAGGAGCATCTTCCTGTCTTGTGTCCATAGTATTTTCACAATCTGATACACCTTTACATGCCAAAACCTCATTCAGCGGCCTAAAATTGCTTTTACTAAACCACTCTGTACCTCAAAACCAAGCAGTGCCTCTCCATAGCCTAGAGCTGCACTCTTAATAATTTTATCCAATATTACAACAGCTAGAATAATTGTTAAACTGGCTCTCCAGAACTTTATATTGAGGACACTCTTGCCACATTTCTGAAACTTCAGGGATGAGAAGACAATTATTGAAAAATTTTGGGAACCCAGTACAGATGGAATGCCCCCTCTGCTAAAAATTAGGGAACTTCTGAAAGCTTAAAGATTTTGAACCATGAGGCTTAGGCTTTAATGATTTTTCTTTTTAAAAAAAGAAGGTGAAAAGAATACAGGCTATGATTTTAAAGAGAATAGATAAATAGAACAAATTAATCAATAAATCATAGTTTAGGTTGTTTACACAGGAGATCTATGCCTCTTACACCTTTTGCATCTGTGTAAGGCAATTTACTTGTTTGGATGTGACTGATACAATGTGACAATCTGATGTTTTAGTATACTTTGTAACTAATTGTATGTAGAAATGCCAACAATATTTTTTTCTGTCTATATTTTAGCAAGGGGGCTTATTCTGAAGTGATCCACAGATGTCCCCAAGTTCTGTCCCTTCTTCGCTCTGTCCCTCTTTCTCTTCCCTCTTTTCTTCCTTTCTGCTCTTATTTTGAGTCTTCTGATGAAAACACAATTTAGAACATCACATACTGAGGGAAAACGTTTCGATCATGCGTATTCCCATGCGTTTACTATCGTCTACCCTCTTAATTTTAGGAAGCTCGAGTGCGTGTCTGTGGTCCCCTTACGTTGCAGCCCTGCTCTCCCATGCCCCCGCTTCATTCTTGGGTATGAGGGTCGATTAAAAAAGTGCCAATAAAATAAAATGAAAATGTGTTCTGAACTGTGCAGACTTGCATTGTGAAATCCTCAGTGTTAAAAATGAGTGTATCTTAATAGGAAGAACCTATTAAAAGAACAAGAAGTAAATGATAATGAAGTCATTCTGCTCATTAACCTGGATGTGACAAACGTTGCTGCACCTGAAACTAAGCAGCGAAGTGGCCTTAGCAGAGTTCCATGGAACCCTAACCTCCCATTTCCCAGGGCGCCACGTGCCTGGCTATTTCAGGAATGCCTGTAATCCAACTTTCATGACACATGCTAATACTAGTTTATTTGGGTGTGGGGTGGGAGTGACACATACTTTCCACGTAAGGAGGAAAGGAATTACTTCCATTTCAGAGGACCTAATTATAATACCACTTTCTATTTTAGTCCTTATTTATTTTCCGATTCGTCAGGGGCTGGGTAGTATTTAACAATGAAACAAGCACGGCTCCAGTGTGTAATTAAGCTTTCGTTGTAGGATTAATAAATCATGTCTCATTAGCCCCACTGAACTAGAGGTGTTAATCTTCACCTTAGCATTCTAATCTTGAAATAAGTTTGTGGATCAAGTATTGAAGAATGTTGAGCAAACAATTTGATTAAAGCCACCAAGTCTTCACATGCCAGTCCCATATTATTGATTCAAATGCATTTCCATATGTAAGTGCTTAGATGTGTCTTTTCAAAGGTACTAAGCAATGGCCTGGAATGACCATCGGAGCAAGCCATCATCTTGGCAGTCCCCAGCAAAAAGAGGAGAAAAGGCTTTGCATTTTTCCTGATTTACATCTGTGACAGATTTTGTTTTTATTTTTCCACACTGGGGAAGAGGCAATAAGGCCGGAGCACAGCCGCCGTGGAGGCCTCTTGCTAGTTTTCTAGTAGAAATGTGCACTAGGTTACACTGTGCACAAGCGCTAGCAACGTTCTCTGAGAGGAGTGGGCTCAGCTTCACAGTGACACGGCAGATGTCAAAACAGTTCACTTCCAAACTCTTACTCACTTAAAATCATTCAACTTTTCTTTTTATTTTCCAAGATGACAATGATTTAATAGGTTAAAAAAAAAGTCGGTGAAGAAAAAATTAAATTCCATGTGTCACCTCTGATCCTTATACACACTTGTAAACTCAGAGCGCTGGGCTAGATAATCTCTTAGGCCATTCTATTTTGAAGATTCACAATGCTGTTAATGTAGTGGAATAATCCATGCCTATCTCCAGGAAGCCAAGCTTTTGTTCTTGTTATATCCTGGGTGCATTACACATAATGGGTGCTCAGTAAGTAGTAGAGTTGAATGAATGAATGAGTTAATGAAGCAGGGACTCGGAGCACATTGTAATAACAACTGCTGACTGGGTCTTTGCGATGAGCTCAGCAGTGGGAAGCCTCTCCTCAAGGTGTTCATAACATCACTGGGGAAATTAGCTTAAAGAACCTGAAACTTTGCAAACCAGAGAATGCTCCGTAGTAAGAGGGGCCACGTGTGGGGCAGACTACAGATCAGAAGAGCTTAGAGAAGGTCGTGCAGATCTCAGATGATTTGATAGCCATTTTGGTTTCGGCAGATGGAAAAATGACAATAATAATAAAATGATTAAAATCAATCAATATGTGTATACTTGCTTGATATCAGGCACTTCATATATATGTAATCATATTTAATCTTTATAACACCATGCAATTATTATAATTATCCACGTTTTACAGATTAGTAAACTTGGAGGAGTTCAATAACTAGCCCAAGAATGTCACACTAACAAATAGTGGAAGAGGTATTTGAACCCAGGACTGACTGGTTTTAAAAACCATGACCCCCCCCACACCTAGTTACCTGGTGAAGGGAACCAAAGTTTTGCCACCATGAAGCTGCTTTCTTGGGATGTTGATTTATTAAGAAACAAGACTTAAAAACAATATTTGAACCTCCTCCTTGTTGCCCTAGGAGATTCAGATGAAAAGGCCTACTCCAGGAAGGGCATTTCAGGATGTGGTCTCAGCATATTTTGAATTAAGTTTGGTAAATAACAGGGCTTCAGGCAGGGGCCTGTTAACTATTGATAGATGCCCACTGTGTCCCAGTGTTTCTGAGTGGCCCAGCAAGAATTTGCCTGCCGTGGTGTGCCCCTCTTCCTCAACTCCCTGTAAATCGTCTGTTCTCACTTTTGAAACCCAAGACCCCATTTCTCTCCTTTTCTTCTTTGTCCAAAATGTCATCTATTCTCAACATTGCATACCTGTCTTTGGAATTTTCATGCTTACATAAATTCCCCATGCATAGATATTAAAAATTTGATTTTCTCCTGTTAATCTGTCTGTTAATTTATTAGCCCAGCTAGAAGAACTTAGAAGGTGGAGGGAAAAGTATTCCTTTTTTTTTAGTTCGCACAGTGGAGCGGAAGGAGTACACTGAGTCCTGGGGGAACCTGGGCCTCAGGCAGAATACTTATCAAGCTGTACCTGGCGAATATGCACTCGCCTTCCTTCTCTGCTTGTCCATCCTGCTAGATCCTGGGAAAATCCTCATACAAGACCTTGTGCCTCTTTTGCCTTATGGGATTTTGGTTTTTCTGGAGGCTTTCTGTCTGCCCCTCTTTGCTCATCTTGACCCTTGATATTTACATTTTCCCAGCCAAACCAGCCTGGGTTGACTCTGGGAATGGGTTTTGACTTGCTGGATGCAGTGACATCACTGCTCATTTTGCCTACCTTCCTCCAACCTCTGGCTCTTCTGTATCCCCTATCTTCTAAGTTCTGTTATGGGGACACCTTTCCCTTCTCCTTTTCTGATATATGCATCTGACTTCCCCTCACTCTTTCCTGGGGCCCCCATCCTGCCATGTCTCTTCGGAGTGACTTAGGGCATGTGTGATGACAGGGCATGGTCAATCCAAGATGAGGGTACGATATGAACACAGATAAGGAAAAAAGAAATAAGATTGTCTTGTGCAGGGGCCAAGAGGGGACTATATGGAGGGGGACAAGATGATTTATATTCAATAATGGAAGTAAGGTGGAATGGGAAGTATTTTAGATGATAGACCTTCTCAAAAGCCAGACTTGGGTGTGTATAGATGGTAGTGTAGCAAAAAGAGCAGGAGTACAAATGAATGAGGAAAAAAACCAAACCTGCTGGTTAAAAGCTGTTTATGTAGAAGAAAAATTCCATTTTGAACAGCACTGGCAGGGAGTGGAGGGACTATTAAAGTCAGAACACCAGGCGGAGGGCTGATGGTGATTCGTGCAGACGTGAGGCAGTGACGGCCTGCTGGAGGGCAGAGAGGTTGTGTAAATGGAGAAAAAAGGAGTGAGTAGAGCAGGTATTTTGAAGAAAGGGTTATTGATACTTGGAAGAAGAGTAGATGTAATATGTGACATTTTTGGATTATCTCTAGTTTTCAGAAACCCTTGGGTTCTTTGGGAGAGGTCTAGAGGAGGTGCCGGCAGACAGGATTTAAAGTCACTTTCAATATTTCACAAAATATTCATGTCAAGTCAAACCTCCTGTGAACAGGAAAGCAGCCAGCAACAATCCCAGGTTATTATGGTGTAATTTAGTATGAAGTATATTTGAATTTTTCTCCTTTATAGTTTCCAAACCATGGATGGAAATTTCTGAGACTGTGAAGAACACAGTTTTACAAAAAATACACAATACATCCATCTTCAATGGATGTTGAAGATAAAAAAGAAGGAAGTGATTCCTTTTCCCCTTTTCTCTCTATGGAGTAACTTTCAGGACATATATTCTTATTCTAATAATCCTAAACTGGTGTAACGATGGGTAAGTCATAGAATAATGGAACTTCCTTGACTTGACAGTAGGAAGTAAAGACACCCAGGAGTTTCACATTTTAAAACTTTACAAAAAAGTCTCATGGTCTGTGGCCCCTGAAGTTCATGCCTTTGTACAGTCTCTTCCTCTCGAGTATGGGTGGGACCAATGACTCCCTTCTAGCCACTAAAATATGGCAAAGGTACTGGGATGTCACTGGCAACTTTGTTAGGTTACATACGACTCTTCTGGCTAGCAGGCTTGCTCTAGAGTCTCTGCTGCTGGCTTTGAAGAAGGACGCCGCCATGACACCTCAGCTGTGGGAAGGTGAGCGCTATCGACAGCCACGTGAGCAGGGCAGCGTGCTCTCCCGGGCTGAGCCCCCTGATGAGAACCCTGCTCTGGCTGAAAGCTTCACTGCCATCTTGGGAGACTCTGAGGCAGAGAATCCAGCTTCAGAGGCCCAGGTTCCACAGTCAAAAAAATGATGAGATAATAAATGCATGTTGTTTCAAGCTGTTAGATTTGTGGGAACTTGTTACACAGCCTAGAAGTCAAATACAGTTCACTTTGCTCCTTTCTCTTACTGGCTCTATAAACCAGTGAGTACTGTTTTCATCTTCCCAGTCACCATGCTGGAGCCATAGGAGTCATTCTGGGCTTCTCTCGATCCCTTATGACTCACAGCTAACCATTTTGCATAGTCCGAAATCCTACCTCCCACCCAGTTCTTCATTCCCCTGTCTCACACTCTCCCAAGTAGTGAAATTCAGATTACACATGTCATGTTGTTCTTCAGGGCTGTAGGCTATGAGATGCTCACATGAGCTCGCTCTCAGAGAGTGAGGGAGGCCGTAGGGCTGCCAAGGGCAGGGGGAAATAACCAAAGACAAAACCAATGGGGTGCTGAGCTGGGGCAGGGTGAACCCATGGCCTTTGCTCAGACACTAGTTACTTCCATGGTTGCCCGGGGCATCAGCGGCCGAGAAATAACCTCACTTTTCTGCAAGGGCACTTTAAAGCATGCCTATCGGTTCTCTTCATTTCCCGTCTGGACCAAATACTCACTCTGACTTGGAATTTATTTGCCCTCAAATTTATCCTCTACCTGTTCCCAGACTCATTTCCTAAAACACAAATCTGACTATCTGACAACCTTTTCACTGGTGTTCAGAGTAAGTGCGAACACCCACGCATAGCCCCCAAAGCCTTCCACAGCCTGGCCAGCCGGGCATATCTCTGTTCGCAACTGTAACCCTCAGTTTCAATGATACTGATAGTTTATAGTATGATTTCTTCGGCAAATTCATGCTGTTTTCATCTTTATATTTCCATTGAAGTTGTTCTTACTGTGATGGATCCTTTCCTCTTTCATTTCTTAGACTGGCTTCACCTCTGAGATTCCAATGCAAGTATTGTAACCCCCAGGGAGCCTTCACTCCCCTATTAAGGAGGATCATTCTAGACCAGGATAGAGCCTTTGGGGGCATCCTGTTGAAAAGCCTCAGGCCTCCTGCAAATTGCTCACTTTATCTAAGGGAACATTACTCTTCAGTCCATCATCAAATCTTCACCGTAACTAATAGTAATGTTAGTAAATTTTAAACATGTTGTATGGCTGCCTCAATGACAATGCAATGTAGGTATCACTGTGCATATCTCTTTCTTTGGCCAGATGAAATTATAATGAAGACATGCCTCTGTATCACAATAATATTAAAACTAATATCTATTTGGGTAGAGGTGGGTTTTTATAATTTAATATAGGAATTCCGTTTCTCAGGAAAATGGCTTTCACAGTGAATCTCCAAATGCTTTCTGAGACTTCTGAGAAAGTCATAGATGAGAAAGAATGAAAGAAAAAGAGATTTTAGCAATTGGGCATTTGAATTACTAGAGATGATAATTATTATTATTATAGTTTTGATGGTAGAAACTTACACAACATATGTGGGACATGAATGGAAGTCCACTTTGGTTTAAGACTGGGGGGAGGGGAAGTGAGCAAAATATGTTTGGGTACCCAAACTGGTCCAAGTAGTCAGTAAAAATAAGAAAAAAACTACTCTTTAGATTGTAAATCTACTAAGAATACAGGTGCCACTAGGGGGCTCCCTAATATTCTACAATTGTTAGGAAACTTGACTGTCACAGGAGGGTAATAGAATAATGAATAAAAATGATCTGTAATTTAAAGTATATTCTGGAGTAACATTAACAATTGCATGTTTGCATAAAGGCTGAAAATGGAACTTTATTATTTTAAGGTTTGCTAGAGTTAAAAATGTATTTATGTAAATAACTTAGTAATGCAAATATAAATATGCACCTGATGGAGAAAGGTATAATGTGTTTCACTGAACTCAATTTCTTTGTGTAATAAAGGAGAAAAAACTTCATTTAGTTTCCTGATTACTTTTCTTCCTGAGTAATATAAAGCAAAAATATTAAAATTTTACCATATGAATTACTCTATTATATCAATAAATCATTATTTATTGATATAAAACAAATATAGATGTATATGTATTGGATATTGTTTAATTCAACAGAATATCTAGAATAAAATATTTAATTTATAAATGCTAATATATTACTATTTAAAGGAGTCTATGAAAGGCTTATTCATGTGTAGATGTCCTTAAGAGGTAAGGTAACTTATATTATTAGGGTATACTTGATTTTTTTGTTCTATGGCATGTAAAATAAAAAGTTCATTTTAAAACTTTCCCGAGTAGGAAAAGCTGAAGCCCATTCCCATAACATCAGGAACAAGATAGGGATGCCCCCTGCCACCACTGCTATTCAATATAGTACTGGAAGTTTGAGCCAGAGCAATCAGGCAAGAGAAAGGAATAAAAGGTATCCAAATTGGAAGAGAAGAAGTCAAACTGTTACTGTTTGCAGATGACATGATTGTATAAGCAGAAAATTCCAAAGACTTCACCAGGAAACTATTAGAAACAATAAATGAATACAGTAAAGTCACAGGATACAAAATCAACATACAAAAATCAATTGCATTTCTATATACAAATAATGAATCTTCAGAGAAAGAAATGAGAGAATCAATACCTTTTGTGATCGCCACAAAAAGAATGAAACACCTGGGAATTAACAAAGAATATGATGGACTTATACACAGAAAACTATAAGACACTTTTGAAAGAAATAGAAGAGGACATAAAGAAATGGAAAGATATTCCGTGTTCATGGACAGGATGACTTAACATTGGCCATATTACCCCAAACAATTTAATGCAATTCCCATAAAAATCCCACAAACATACTTTCACAAAATAGATTTAAAAATTATCAGGTTTGTATGGAATACAAAAGACCTCGAACTGCCAAAGCAATACGACATAGAAAGAATAAGGCTGGTGGTATTACACATCCCAATTTCAATTTATACTATAAAGCATCAATAAACAAAACAGCTTATTATTGGCAGAAAAACAGACACACAGACCAATGGAACAGAATTGAAAACACAGAAATAAATTCATAAATATATGAACAAATAATTTTTGATAAAGGAGCAAAAAATATGCAACGGGGGAAAGAAAGCCTCTTCAGTAGATGACGATGAGAAAATTAGAGAAACATATGCAAAAGAATGAATCCGAGCTGTGAACTGTCACCATATACTAAAATGAATTCAAAATGGACTAAAGACCTCCACATAAGACCTGAAACAATAAACTGTATAGAAGAAAACATTGTTACTAAACTTATAGACCTAGGACTCAAGGAGGAATTTGTGAACCTGACCTCAAAAGCAAGGAAAGTAAAAGCAAAAATAAATGAATGGGACTAAAAATCAAACTAAAAAGCTTCTGCACAGCAAAAGAAACCATCAGAAAAGCAAAGAGACCAACTGAATGGGAGAAAATATTTGCAAACAATGCATCTGATAAGGGTCTAATATCTAAAATATATAAAGAACTAGTACAAATTGACAACAACAACAACCAAAAAACCCCAATTAAAATGTAGGAAGAGGACCTGAACAGACACTTCTCCCATAAAGATACACAAATTAGCTATCAGGGAAATGCAAATGAAACCCACAATGAGATACCACCTCACACCTGTGAGAATGGCTGTTATCTACAAGACAAGGAATAACAAGTGCTGGAGAGGATGTGGAGAGAAAGGGACTCTGGTACACTGCTGGTGGGAGTGCAAACTGGTACAACCACTGTGGAAGGCAGTGTGGAGGTTCCTCAGAAAACTAAGAATAGAGTTATCATATGACCCAGCAATCCACCTTCTGGGTATTTACCCCCCAAATTTAAAAACCTTAGTCTGCAAAGACTTATGTACCCCAATATTCATCACAGCTCTGTTCATGGTGGCCCAGACATGGAAACAACCCAAGTGCCCTGTGACAGATGACTGGATAAAGAAGGTGTGGTACATATACACAATGGAGTATTACTCAGTTGTAAGTAAAGATGAAATATTGCCATTTGCAACAAAATGGATGGACCTGGAGATCATCCTGCTAAGTGAAATAAGCCAGACTGAAAAAAACCAAGAACCATATGACTTCACTTACATGTGAAATATAAAACTGAAAGCAACAAAGAAAAAAAACCAAACTCATAGACAAAGTGAATAGTTTAGTTGTTACCTGAGCTCAAAGTGAAAAGGGGTAGGAGAAGAGGGAGGGGGAGCCAAATATATGGTGATGGAAAGAGAACTGACACTGGGTGGTGAACACATAACACAACACGTAGATGGTGCACTGTAGAATTGTACACCTGGAACCTATGTAATTCTTGTTAACCAATGTCACCTCAGTAACTACCAATAATAAAAAAAAACCAACTTTCCCTAGCAATATTAGATCATATTTATGGCAAAAAGCATTATTACTAGGAGGGGAAATATGGGATATTTAGCATCTTTTTATATAGTAGATTTATTCATGTTTGTTTCTACAGACTTTCAGATATGTTTAAATTATAAGTAATGTATTATATATTATTTGCTTCTATTCTTGCCAAATGTTGTGACATGATCATCTGAAAATTCCACATAGAACTACATTTGGTGAGAAAGGGAAGACAACATTCCCTAGCTTTTCTTCCTTACTCTTTTTCTTTTTATCCGAGTGTAGTATACATTCTCATTCTTTTCCTGTTTCCCATCTCATACTTTTAATTCCACACTACAGTTTTAAATATAGATTTTTAATGAACTCTATCATCAGTGGACAAAAATATGTGACAAAATTTTGTGGGTTGGCAAATAATTTATTCCCATTAGGTATGCATATATATGTGTGTGTGTGTGTGTGTGTGTGTGTGTGTGTGTTCTATCAGATGTGTGACTTGTGTATAGACCTTTATTTGACTGCCCCTTTTACAAGTACTTGAAAAAGCAAAGACAGCCTTTGAAAGGAAAGGATGGGAATTAAATATTAACATGTTTTCTAACTCAGGCTTTTACTAAGCAAGTAAAGTGCATACTAAAATATTCAAGGTAATGTGATAAAGTTATTATGATCTTTTGCTTAACCTGGAAGTTTTGGGCTGTATTCATTCTTTCACTAAAATTTTTTCCTTGAAACTTAAAACTTAAATACCAACCTAACAAAACCCTTGAGTTTGGCAAATGAAGTAAAAATGAGATCAATTAGTTCATTAAATGCATATCTTTAAGACAATATGTTTGAAAATAATTGGGTGACCAATAGCCCTTGAAACCCAGGCAAACATGAAATGAATACTTTATTGATATTATATTGCATATAGATGATAAATTAATATTATCTATGTTTATAGGCTTTATGGCAACTCTCAGATCATTTTATTTCATTATCTCAAGCTTCTGTGTGTGTATAATATATATTTAAAAATAATACTATATTTGAAAATAATATTTATATGCCTGAGCATGAGAGAAAGACAACTAGGAATTCCTTAATGAATGTATATTAAACAGCTATATAAAGTACTAGGAAAGGAAAAGCATTTTTCATTCTGAATAATATTATCTGAGTTGATCTGAGCTTATCCTAGACTGAATAACTGCACTAGGCTGTTGGTATGAATTTTTTTTAAATTTTGGTGTAAAAAGTGGCAAGTAATTTAATGTCATAGGGATGATGTTTACACATACATATTTAAAGAAATAAATGTATTACACACATGTGAATGTATTTGTATGTGTATGTTGGTAGATTTTTTCCTTTGGTAGTTATGAAGTCAGGCATTGCTGGCAGCACAATAAACTATATGATGTGTTGCCTCTGTCTTTACTAAACTTACAGTCCTGTTGGAGATACTTAACAAACATATATTCAAGGTTTGATAACAACACGAGACAATAATAAAAGTTATAGCAGGAGGCAGCACAGTCCAGAGCTGGTCTAAAACCATCACAGGAGAAGATCACTGGGTCTGCACTCATTTTCCCGGCTGCGTGAAGGGCTGTCCTCGTAGGCTCCTCAGGGAAATTGGAGGATCGGCCATAAGCTTCAGTTTGCTATTAAACTACAGTTCCCAGCCATCTACACCTGCTTTAAGAACTACAGATTAATTACAACTGTTTTAAGACAGCAGCCCTAAATTGAAACGTTCCATCTATTTAGGTCATTTGTAACTTCATTTGTTACTAGGACAGTGATGAGCTGTCTTCTGAAAGTTTTTGCTATGTATTCCTTACTTTTAATGCAGGGCGTGCAGTATCGAATTAGCTCATCATGATAATTCCCATTTCCTTGAGTTCTATTTCAGATCATTGTTTTTCCTTTCATCTCCAGGGTAAAGTATACAGATCATAAAATCTAGAATATCTCAAAGGTCATTGAATAATCAACAAAAGTTAATCAAATTGCAATGTAGAGTTTTTATCATGTGTCTGTGCCTAAGGTGAATGGCTCAAACTACGTGGATTTAGCTCTCTAAATCTAAATCACAAACTATATCGTGGATGGTTTATGAAAGGTCATGAATGACCCTTTCCCTTATCAGTTTATTAGGGTTTTCTCTAATCCCAATAGTTGATCCCAAATAATCCACATATATTGGCAGGTGATGACCTCTTTCCTCTTCCATACTACTTTTCATTCTAATTTGCTCAATATTAGAGTCCATGACTTTCCCCAGCTGAACCATGAAACACAGCCTTAACCAAGGCTGCTGAAACCCCCACAGATTTGACCAGGATCTGCATGATTAGTCTGACTCTTGGCCTTTTCTTATATTGTTCAGCAATACTTGTAAGAACTGCTATTCATGGGTAAAGCACAGCCCAGGAAATGATTCCTAACAGGAAAAAAACACAGCTGGTTTTCCTACAGGCTGAAGAATAAAGGCCCCAACTTCATGGTTCATACCCTAATATAGTTCACTTTCTATCCTATATCTTTGAACAGAAATTTCTAAAAGAAATGCATCCTTCCGAAATAATTTGAATTGAAAGTTCCTAGCTTAAGCGTGTGTGTGTGTGTGTGTGTGTGTGTGTGTGTGTGTGTGTGTGTTATGAGCCATATACAAACAGGCTGGTGGGTAGGCAGGTGTACATGAATCCAAACCTTCTCCCACATACATGCCCTACTGAAACACACTTTATTTCCTTTTTCATTTTATTCCTGGATATAGGAACTCTGGGTCATTTTCTCCAAGCAGAGATGGTTGACAATGGACTAGAATCCTATCATACCTCAGTTAAAGATGAAAATTTGATGCCTGGATATGTGTAGTCTTGTGGAAAGGAGCTTTATTTCACTCATAGACAAGAGCAGTAGTATGGCTAGCAGTATTTCCCCAGAGATGGTCTGATTTTAAAAAAAATCAATATCAACTCTTGACACATTTTCATTTACATCAGCGCATGGCTTTCAGTCAGGGCACAAATCAATAGGCAGCTTTTAACACTGCCCAACTATTCCTTTCTATTGGGCTTCAGGCAAGCCATTTGCCGTTAACGTACCATGTTTCTTGGGGAGGAAGTTTAATGTTTTTTTTTTTTTTTTCTGTGACTAATCACAACAGCCTAAACTGTAGCATTAATCACATGACATATTCTTCATCACCACTTACAGCCAATTGACTTTTTACTTAGTGAAAGCATTTGAAGGAGGTGACACTTGTTCTATGGGGGTCAAAAGTCAATGGGAAGAAGAAATATTTAGTTCTAAAACATATATAGTATATGGCTTCTAAAGTTGACACTGTGCCAGACAGTCATTACAAATAGTTGGCTTATCACTTTGTAGGTAAAGTTTCACAGACAAGATGGAGAATAAGATTTGTTTAAAATTAAAGTGCTAACTAAGAGTCATAGCATTTGTATTGAGAACAATTAATCTGTGCCTTTCTATAAACTAAAAGTCATATCTAGGGTCACTAGCAATTGGCAAAGTGTTTTCTCTAACTTGAAGAAGTGAATTCTTTTTTTTTTTTTTTTTTTTTTTTTTTCCAGCTAGTATGAAAATTCATTTAGGTCTGTTGCCATGCGAGACTGGCAACCTCTGCGGTATTGGCAGTCTCAACTAAATGTAATATCTACTTCATTACTGCAGCTACTCAGATTTCTAAATAATGAATCAAATGCTTACATTATTCACAAGCTACAAAGATGTTATTAAGCTGAATAAGCAGAGA
The DNA here is from genome assembly GCA_004026885.1 of Lyroderma lyra. Classification (NCBI taxonomy): domain Eukaryota; kingdom Metazoa; phylum Chordata; class Mammalia; order Chiroptera; family Megadermatidae; genus Lyroderma; species Lyroderma lyra. The sequence goes on from PVJL010003059.1 coordinate 51,629, forward strand.
CTCACTGAATAAGCAGGTTTACAACATTTATCCAGGGCAATTCCACAGCACAAAAATATGAAAAGGTAACCTCCTATATTATGTTGTATTATATTTCTACTGTCCCCAAATAGCAATGATATCTCCCCTAGGACACTAGTCTCCTCAGATTCTCCCTAAAAAAGGACGATGAGGTAAATTCAGTTTGAGGACCGCTGCATACGGAGCCCCCATCTCGGTGATGTACAGTGCCTTTGGGTATATCAAAGCCTCCCGAATACCTTCAGTAAGGAAGACTGTGTGTTTAGCACCGCATTCCCTCCACTGTCTAACCACTCTGGTATGTGCTACTGAACCCCTGGCTTAGAAATAGTTGTACATAGCCCGTTCTTCCTCAGGACTTCAGTATCCTTGGAGCATAGCCTGGCCCTGGAACTTCTACATTTTGTGCTGAAATGGGACTAGATCTATATATCTGGAGAGGCCTGCAGCTAAACTCAAGGCCGGGTGTTCTAGATGTTTTGAATGTGACCATAATGGGTCCCATAGGCCTTAGCTGCCTAGGAAGAACCTTGCAGCTATGGAGGAGGGTGCAGAGCTGCATAACTTGAAAGGGAGAAATAAATCTTGACGGCAGTAATTACACCTTAGGAAGCAACAGTTAGGCCGTTTGGCCTCAAGGGTTTACATCAGGCTTGTCCAACCTGCGGCCTGAGGGCTGCAGGCAGCCCAGGACGGCTTTGAATGTGACTCAAATTCATAAACTTTCTTAAAACATTCCAAGAATTATGCATGGACCCTTTTAATCAGCTATCATTAGTGCTGGCATTGCTGTATGTGTGGCCCCAGACATTTCTTCGTATGGCCCCGGGAAGTGAAAAGGCTGGACAGCCCTGGTTTACACGGTTTTTGTTTCCCATTTTAGCATGCTCAGTTTACTGGAGTGTTTGCTGTGCTTGAAAGTCACACAATATAACCTTATTTCAAACTCGTTACTAAAATGACATCAAAATGCCAACATGTTGAGTTACAGCTAGGGCTGTGTAAGAAGTTTAAAATCTGGCATCGTAAAAACGCGTTTCAGAGAAGCCCGCCCTTCTGAACTGCAGAAGGTGCCGGCGCTTCCCTCCTCTGGTGAACAGAAGCTGAGGTAGGTTTTTAAAACCCCAAAATAAAACATTTTCTTGGGATCCATACTTCCAGATGACTTTAATACCATTTGTAAGGACATTTCAAAATAAATTTCCCATTCATCTTAACTCAAAAATCAATACTGCACTTTTTAGGAGGAGAGTGATTACATCCGAAAAAGAATCAGATAACAATTGCCAAAACCTCTGATGGCTTCCACTTCTTACTCTGTTCAGTCTCAACTGCTTGACTGTATTTTAAGGCCTTCTTGAGCAGTGTTTACTACAGCATGATACAGAGAATTTTAACATTTTTTTAAAGGTATGGATTTATGTTTTATATGGATTGCAATTATATAAGAAGCATACCAACCTCTGATTCATGAACATCACTTTTTTGGGTGAGACTTAAGTAGGCACACAAAAAAATGTGAGTTGATTTATGGAAAAAATATTACATAAACAATAGTATAGGTGGTAGGAAGATTTGGAAAAGCTCGCAGAAAGTGACTGCAAACGGCTCACCTTTGAGAACCACAGCTGCACAGTATCTAGCTGACTTGGGAAAACAGTCAGCAATTCAGTACTGACTGTTTATTGACTATATTGTTATCATCTTATATAGTGCTCTAATTTGCAAAGCACTCCTACATTTGCATTCCTTTTGATATTTAAAACAATCCTGAGACCCATAGGGGAGAAGCATTTGACTTTCATTTTAAAAATGTTTATACCATAGAAATTTTTATAAGTTATAAAAATCCTATCACAAGCAAGTGACAGAGGTTGGAATCGATTGAACTCAATTCCCTTAATACTTAGTCCGTGTGGTGTATTTGGAAAAAAATACTAACAGCTAGGCAATTATGTGTATTCAGATTTCGGAAGAGACACTCCTTGCCTTTCACCTCTGTTGACTAATTAGAGGTTAAAGTTACAACTCAAGACATACATATTGACATTCATCATCTGCCTTTCTGAGCATCAGTAAGCGTTTAAATTAGTCGTGCTTGGTACCTCAGGTTCAGGTCCCCCATAGCCGTTACTCTGTATTTTCTCCACACTGGCCCAGTTTTGAGCTTTTCCAGGAATGGTCTTTGTTTCCTAAACTCTCTAGGAGGCTACGGAATCCTCCACTTTATCTCAGCCATCTAGGTGACACTTGGACAGAGCTGATTTTATTCTTGTACTTGATTTTGTTCAGCTGTTAGTCATGAACTAACAGGAGGTGGTCTTGAAAAGTTAATGTAGCTTCCCCATACGCCAACTTGACTTCTTCAGCTTTCCTTAGAACGTTTTGAAGGATTACAATGTGGGACCAAAACAAAACAAAACAAAACAAAAATCAGACAAACAAAAAAACTTTTGGACGAAGTTACCCAAGGATTAAGGGTATGTCACAACACTCATTTTTGTGGCTTTGAATATCATCCTCCTCAATTTAGGTTAAATTAAAACTTCAGTTATTGATAACTTTTATCCATTCACTTAAAACTTTGACACTCATCTTGGCAATTCCTAAGAGCACTTTCAAAGATGCTTAGAAAAAAAGTTTGTGTTAATGACCTGGTGATGTTTTTATGGCCTCCCAGTGAAGTGTGAACTACTCTCATAGCTGCCAACAGTGGCTACATTATATTGAGGCAATTTTAAAGTGAAGAGAATAATTGTAATGAAAACTCTTCCTTATTACAGGGAAATATATTAAGAAAAAGAAGGCAGCAGCTCAAATGTCTATGGATAGCTTTAGGAAAAAGCCACATGATCCCACAAAAGTCCTCTTAAATTCAAAGCCAAAGAAATTTTAGTAAAATTTTAACTAACGCATATTTTAACATGAGGTTATCACATAGTAGCATGGTACTGTTGGGTATTGTGAAGTATGACTTTCAGCCTTCTTGAGGGGTTAGTAATTAATCAATTTGTTCTGTTTTATACAAAGGGCACCATAATGTTATTGTTATATCTGATCAAAGTTTATATTTGTTGTATCTTTGTTATTGTGATATAGATTACATTTTATATTTGTATTTATTTGATCAGGAAGTGTAACCACAGTAACATTCCCCCCCCCCCCCCGTGGAGAAACACGGTGGTCAGCTTAGAAATAATTTTCAAGAATTAAATTTGGTTGACAGTGGGATTTCTTTTTTTTTCAGTCACTATTGCCACTATTTTCTATAGGATGAACACTAAATTTGCTGTCATAACTAGCTGATCAGGTTTTAAGTTCATCAATAGTTCAGATAGTTTTCTATGCCAACGAATGTTTCTGTACAATGCTGCACATACCTCCTTTTGGACACATCTCATGTTACAGAGTTACAATATTTTAAAAGATACTTCTTGTGTGTGTGTCTCACAAAACTCTTAGTGAGATCAGATTAACATTGCATAGAATATACAGATTCATGAAATAAGTTGCACACATGTTCTTTCACAAATAGACTTGACTGCTTATGGCATCAGCAAAATTTACATCGATTAACCACTAAGCTGTAATGTTGTTTTCGATCTGAACTTAACAAATCAATTTTACTTCACACTTTAAGCTTTTTGACTTTGGGGTGTTTAGGGTAAGTAGAGATCATATTGCCTGTAGGAAAACACTATGCTTATAATTAAGCTAAAGAGGTAATTTCATGAAAAAAAGAAGAAAATAGGACAAAGTTTTCAGGATAATGGGGTTCCTAGAAATGCAAGAACTGTCCCTATTTGAATAAAATGAATTACATTATCATCCATCATATGACTAATCTAAGGGTAGCCATCTTGCTGTTAAAAAATAGACCTATCAAATGAAATGATAAAATACCATCATTTAGAAGAGGGATAACAAATTAAGAAATACTATTAACAAAAGAACATTGTGTAGATTTGGCATTCCATAAAGTTTCCCTGAATTGAGGGAAAAAAAAGACTTACATAAGAGACAACCTTTCCCATGTAGAATATGTTCTACTTGTATTCCTGTATAAATAACAGCACAGTAAAAACTACATGTAATTGTCATATAGCTGCACTATTTTAAACATATTATCTATAACTACCTCTTTTATATAGTACATAAAAATTATGTCCTGATTTGTGACAACTACAGGTAAAACGACTGCCCAGAAGAGTTGTTCAAATAGTATAGAAGGATATTTAGGATGGAACTGAAACTTTACTTTTGACAAAAATAACTTGCTAGCTTAGCACTGGAGCTTATATCTGAATACAGTTAAAGCTTATGTATGAATTCATATGTTCATGATAATTATTAAATGTCAAGTACAATGTAAAAGTTGAAAACGAAAACAAGGTTCTGAGAAAGTATACAATCATCTAGTCCTACACAATAATTAATGAGGAGAAACTACTTGAGTAATATTTGTGTTGGAAAAAAACTACCAAGTAAGACATAAATTCTTTAAGGGTTAGGGTTAGTTACTTGGGAAGTTATTTCATTCTCAAAGCCTCAACTGCCATATCTGTAAAATGGGGAATGTAATTGTTTCAAAGTTTTTGTGAGGGTAAAATAAGGTACTGCATACAAATTGCCTAAAATAATGCAGGCAAAAGGATGCATTTGGAGTTGAGAGGCAAGGACTCAATAACTGGCACAAAGACTCAATAACTGGCACAAAGAGATTACAGAGAAGCGTGCAGACATTTTTGGGGGGTGGGTGGGTGATGTATATATATATGTTAAATATCTTGCTTGTGGTGATGGTTCCATAGGTATATACATGCCCAAACTCACAATCTTGTGCACTTAAAATATGTGCAGTTTATTATATGTAAATTATACCTCATAAAGCTAACATTCCTAGACTTCTCTCCTAGTGGAAGGAACCCTTGCATCTATTAGAAGTTTAAGTAGAAGGTGTTTGTTTATGTATCTATGTCTTATTTTTTCATACCAAGAGACAAAATTGCTGACAACTAAGTGCCCATAGCTTTATTCAGAGTGAAATCCTCTGGAGGTTCACACTGATTCCAGTTCAGGAGCCACTGGATTGAGGAAGCTTACCTCCACCTGTCAGTCATGGGCCAGGGCTTAAACACACCTCCCTTGCAAAAATGCATGGCCAGCCTTAACCGAGACTTGGTTCTCATGTGCACTGACTCTCTGGCTGTAGCACACCTCTTCCCCTCCTTTCTTAGCTAGGTTGCTTTCTGGTTGGATTGGATGTCCCTGGACCCTCATAACTTCCCTTTCTTGGATGATGGTATCCACAGCTGCTGCTCATTCAAAGGTTTAGAAAATACAGAGTGTTTGCTGCCCTTGCAAGTCTTAGAAAGTACTGACTGCCCTTCCCCTCATCCCTATTCTCCTGTATATTAAAGGGCAATTTTGCATTCAATTTTTTTCAGTGACTACTATATGCAGGTATTGGGTTAGTTATTAAGGCTACAACAATGAATGCCCTCAGGGACCTTATATTGTAGAAGGAACTGTAGAAAGCATAAGCAAAAATCTCTCCCAACATGCCCCGTCATTCTTCAAATCAGAACGATTGTGAGCTTCTTGAGGGGCAGGGGTTCAGAAATGGTGCACTGCAGCGATGCCTTTCAGCTCTGTACACACGTACATGCGAAGCAGTCACCCTTTTGGATGGCCTCTTGCCGAATGAATGCCTCCTGGAGAGTTGGGTTGTTTTGCCCTTAATCTACTTTAATCTGTCTAAAGTAACTAAAATTGTTTATTAGATACATAACTGTGGTGTAGACTTTATTCATTGTTCTGTTTCTTTGCTGCCGTCACCACTGCCATCACTAAATGAAACAAGCTGGTGGCTGGGCTGGCTGAGGGGGGGTGGGGAGTTGGGGTACAATTGTTCACTAAGTCAATAAATAAAACGTGTGTTTGAGCATGACTCTGTGCTCAGGACCAGGTAATTTGTGCAGGGATGTGCTTTAATTTGTTGTTACAGATGTTAAATTGTTAAATGTTCAATCTAATTAAAAGAGGCGATTTGACTTGAGAGCAGTGGTATTAACCCCGGGCCGAAAGGGAGTCAGAGAGGAGGAGCGTGTGGGTCTTATGGTCGAAGAAGTCCCTGCATCAAGGCTGGGCTTCACAGGAAGTTTAGGAAATGAACAAGTTGAAAGAAAGAAGGAAGGACGAACACGAGAGTATGAACAAAAGGCATGATGTGGGGTGATGCTTGTGAGGCTATTAGAAGTGTCATGAAAATGGCTAAAATCTCTCATCTTGTGACTTTCTCAGTGATCTCAGAAAGCATTTGGAAATTCACAGCAAAAAAATTTTCTTGAGAAATAAAGTTTGTATATTGTGAAATCCCACCTCTACCTAATTAGATGCCAGTTTTAATATTATTGGGGTACAGAAGCATGTATTTTTCATACTTTCATCTGGCCAAAGAAAGAGATATGCACAGTGATACCTACACTGAATTGTCACTGAGCAGCCATACAACATGTTTAAAATTTACTAACATTACTATTAGTTATGGTAAAGATCTGTTGGCGAGTTGAACAGGGATGTTTCCTTAAATAAAGTGAGCAATTTGCAGTAGTTCTGAGGCTTTTCAACAGGATCCCCCCAAAGCCTCTGTCCTGGTCTAGAATGATCCTCCTTAATAGGGGAATGAAGGCTCCTGGGAGTTACAATACTTCCATGGAATCATAAAGGGTGAAGTGAATTTTTAAAAACTACAATTTGCATTTGCATATTCTATAATGTAGTGGTATCTATTATTTTAATAAAATATTTAACACATTTGCTTTGGATAATTCACAGATGCATTGAGAATCACTGATAATCACAAGTTTGAAAAGTATAAATTATTAAACAGCAAAGTAACCTACTGCTTTCCTCAAATTTTTTTTTTGAAAAATATCAGTTCATTAAAAAGTTATTAACAGGTTTTCTTGCACCCAGCGTAACTTAGCCAAATGCCACAAAATCGTCCCAGTCCCAGTGTCAGACTTGGCTGCAAGTGCCCCAGAGTGATTAAAACATGTAATAGTGTACCACTTTCTAACTTTTTTTTTTTTTTTTTTGTTTTAATGTGGGTAGTTCCCTGGCTGGGAATCAAACCCAGGCCGTAGTGTTGACAGTGCTGAAGCCTTAACCACTACACCACTGGGGAACTCTCAATAGTTTCTAACTACTTAAAACAACCAAACATTTGTTTCTAAATTCTCTTCAAAAGGCGAAAAGCTAATCCATATTTCCTAATAATATTGTTGCAATAATTGCATTTAATTAATTCTTGACCTTGGAATACACAATATACCATTCTATTGATTCTCTAATATTATTCTGTAGATTTGTATCCAACTCATATTCCTAAATTATAGAGACTACACAGATGTGTCCTCTTGTTTTCAATAAACTGTCATTTTGTACCGCTTTGGAAAAAAGTACTATATGTATGGACCTGGAAGAAAACAATGATATTTTAACAATGTGGCATGGGAACTATGCACTTCTCAAGACAATTTTGTGCTGGTTTTGGTAGAGCAGAACTAATTCCATGCTTTTGGGGCATAGTATGTCAGAAATCTTTCGCTGAGCACTGCAATGAGATGACCCATATTTGTATTGCAAAATAAAGCGTGAAACAGTTTTAAGTTCAAAATAGGAACATCCTGAGCAAATTAGATACAAAATGTTCCTTAGGTACTATGGAATGCATCCTAAATAACCTTGCCACACTGTGGTGGTAGCAGTGACATAATTTTCTAAGCCATTTCCTAGTCCCTAAATAGCATGGCTTCTGCCTGGGTCCTGTGGCCTCTGCTTCCCTGGGTGAGAGCCATCCCTCTCTGTGCGCTGCTCTCTCCACCCACACCCAGCAGAGGTGGGAGGAGGGGCTTCCTCCTGACAGACAGGTCCAGGGACCAGGGACAGACTGTGAAACTGGGTTTACTTTTCAAGATGGTTAAACTGCACTTTCTCCTTAAAAAAATAAGCACCCTGGAATCTTACTATCTCCTTAGGGTCAAAACTAGGTACCTGACTTATTTTAGAGGAATGTGATGTGTTGTTAGTTTTTTTGGGTACTTCAGTTTGAAAACTCAGAAACCTTGCCATTTGCAATAACCCTAAACCTCTGAAATCCCATTTTAAACCTCCTGCCCTCTAACCATCACCTATTCTTCCAGCTTACTGATTCTGGTGCTCGCACTCCAGAAATTTCCTGACTGCACTGAGAACCATTATTCTTGGATATTACTAGTTTGCTCCTTTCTAACCATCTTTCTTATGCCCTTGCTCTCTACTTACAGCTTGGATTGCATGATTTGGCTTAATCACTATTTCTTGAAAATACTCAAGTTTCTTACTCCCATGTCTTCTCTTCATCACACTTCTCCCGGTGAAACTCCAGCCACGGTGTATGCTGTGGGCTGAACTGTGCCCCCTCAAAGTCACATGCTGAAGCTCTAACCGCCAATGTGACTCTATTTGGAGATCAGGCCTATAAGGAGGTCATTAATGTTACACGAGGCCATAACGAGTGGGCCTTGATCCCACAGGACGTCCTTACAAGAAGAGACACCAAAGAGCCCCAATCCTGTCCCCCCCCGCCCCACCCCCAATCTGCCATGTGAGGACACAGGGAGAAGGCAGCCATCTGCAGCCGGGAAGAGAATTCTCATTTGAAACTGACCATGCTGGCACCCTGGTCTTGGACTTCCAGCTTCCAGACTCTGGGAAAAGAAATTTGTTGCTTAAGCCACCCAGTGTGTATTTTGCTATGGCTGCCAGAGCAGACAGATGTTAGAGTACTGACTCCCCAAAGATGTGCACAATTTAGTCCTCGGAAGTGTGAATATAGTAGGTTACATGGCAAAAGGGAGTTACAACTTGCAGAAGAAATTGATGTTGCTAGTTAGTGGACCTTGAGGTGAGGGATTATCCTGATTCTCTGGGTGGGCCCAGGGTAACACATGGGAGGCAGAAGAGGGAGAAGCAGAGGTCTGGCAGCACGAGAGGACTCAGCTAGCATTGCTGGCTTTGAAAACTGAAGGGAGAAATGAGCCAAGAAATGAGCTCTAGAAGCTAGAAAAAGCAAAGAAATGGATTTCCCCTAGAGTCTCTAGAAGGAATGCAGGCCTGCTGACACGTAGATTTTAGCCCACTGAGACCCGTGATTGAATTCTGACCTCCCACCAGGTAGCATGGTAACTTTGTATTGTTTAAAGCCACTAAGTTTGTGGAAAATGTCCACAGCCACGCTAACTGGCCTTATTTCAAATATGACAGCACATCAAAATTGGCTTCTTGACATTTCAGGACTATCTTATCACTCTTTTCCATAAATTTACTTTCTCTCTTTCCAAGATTATTTCACATTTTTTCTTTTCCTCAAATCTCCAATGCTATCTTTCCTCAATTTACTATTTATTGTTTCTTCATAGAAAAAAAATTATAAATAGTTGGGGGAATACAGCATCTTCCCACTATTTCTCTCATCTGCTTCCCCTGCTACACATGCATTCTGTTTTCTGCAGGTCGTGGAGGGGCGTCAGTGAGCCAGTCGGTTACACCGAGTCCTGAATCCCGTTCCTTTTGACTTCTCAGGGGCCTCCTTAATGGCAGTGACATTTTCTCAGTAGCTCAGGCAAAATATGTAGAAGTTTTAAGTCCACTTTTCTCCTCACACGCCACATCCAAATGCACAGGTAATTTCTTCACACCCGGAGTCTAATGACTTCTCTCGTCGGTACTGCTGAAGCTCTAGCCTATTCTCCTTCTTCTCTCACCAGGTTGGGTGCAATAACTTCTCTGTCTTCACTTGCTACTACTCTATAGCCTTAGTCATTGTTTAAAGTGAAAATTTGATTAGACTATTTCCCCACTTATAACATTCAAAGGTCTCTCCACTGCAAGCAGTAAAACCTCCAGACTCTACCTGTTTACTTTTCCATCTCACCTACAACTCTTCCCTTCATTTACTCCCAGTCATGCTGACCTTTCTTCTTTCCTTTGCCCTTTGTCCTTCCCACCTCCGGGACTTTGCATTTGTTGTTTCTTTTATTTGCGATGATCTTTCTTCACTTCATTGGACGGATGCCTTCTCCTCATTGATGTCTCAATTCAAATGTTCCTTCTTTTAAGAAGGCTTCATGGACCCTATCCAAGCAAACTCAAAGTTCTTCTATTACTCAAAAAAACTTTCTTCATCGTTTATGTCAGTACCCAAATTCTCATCATTCATTCATTTTATTATTCCTCTATTCATTTATTTTCTGTGTGCCCCCATCAGAATGCATGAGCATAGATTTTCAATAAAAATTTAAGACTAACTCTTATGTACTGAAGTTTACTCCAGAGTTAAGTTGGTTGAAGCAAGCTTTGGGCAAGTCAAGGTTTTCTTCATGTGATCATTTACTTGTGCTTGGAAGTAGTATGAAAATAGCATTTCTGTAACTCCTGCCAGTTTTAGTCAAAGTTGACACCATTAGGTTGGGCAGCTGCAGTACCCATCTTTATCTTGTTTCTACATTGATTCTGTCATAGGATTAATGACAGTAATAAGTAATTTAAATGAGCAGCTTGTACTTAACTGAGAGCACCTGTATTTTAAGTTTTGTTCTGCCATTACAGTGACAGGCTCTGGGCCTCTCTGCACTTGTTGCTCATGCATGTTTTCATTTCTCAGATTAGAATGAAATTATCTTGATGGTGAAAACAATTTATAGTTCTTTAAGTCACTACAGCACCAAGTGTGAGCAGGTGCTCCATGAATAGTATGATTCATTGATGGATTTTTCAATGGAGTCAAGAATATTGCTTACCTTACTGGAGATTTCCTTTCCTCCATGCCTAACAACACATTCACATTCTACCTTATCCATCATTGCTGTTATTTTGTTATTATTATTATTTTTTTAATGTGGGTAGCTCCCTGGCTGGGAATTGAACCCAAGCCACAGCACTGACAGCGCTGAAGCCCAAGCCACTACACCACCAGGGAACTCCATTGCTGTTATTCTTAAGTGTTAGCCACGAGCAGGGGAATAATCATTCCCATTTCTGATTTACAGAATCAAACATTACTGAAGTTTCCTTGAAGGTAGTGACATAAACTCTTCAGAACTTTTCAACAGAGCCTTAGCTGTTGAAGATCCAATGGGACTTTATAATAAAGTGATCTTCTACAGCACAGGCTGCAAAAACAGGAACGCTGTGAGGCTTCAGGATAATATGTCATTTGGAATTATATAAAGTCATACATTTTGCACTTAGAAAACTGTGCTTTTAAAATCTGATTACATGCAGGTAATACTCGTAGGTCTATTTTGTTGTTATACATGTATTTTTCTGCTTAGTACAGTAGTCCTGCTTTGATTTTTCTTTTTCTTGACTAAATTAATCATTGGATAATTTATAAATGAAGTAAAGTGATGAATGTCACTAAGGAGATAACAAAAAACTTTAAAGTAAAAGCTGAAGTTAAAACTATAATATACATTTTTAAAATTATATGATCAGTTGTTTTGTTGTAATTTAGACTCAGCCATAGGAAAATACAATCCTTTTGTGTTAAAAGGTATGTGAAGGTAAAAGTCCTTCATTCATTCAGCAAATCATCTTTGCTCTTTCCCTTGTCAGCTTTATAAATGCAAGGACTAGATGGGGAGGGAAAGTGTGCAGTAAATACGTATAACATGAAGCTGGCAGTCTTAGGACCCCTTGTTTGAATCTCACACTATTTTCTTAAAAAGCTTAATAAAATCTTGATTAGCTGGGTCTTATTCTGCTGTTGAGAGAAGAGGAATGTCATACATCTGTCCTATCCTTATAGCAATGATACAATATTAATGTCTTATGGAAGAAGAAGGGAGGCACAGACACCAGGTGACGCCTATTGCCTCTAAAACCCTATTACCTCCCTTATACCACAACCCCTCTACAGATGCAAAAAGCATAGTGTAGCTGTGATCTTCCCCCACATTATTTCAAAAGTGCAAAGAGATGCTAAATAAAATCAGAAGTTGAACTATTTGAAGAAAGTTTTAATCTCCTTTTATTTTCTGTTTGAAATACTGTTTAGCATTGAAGCCAACTTCTGTGATTGAAGGTGGGAAATGATAGATGGGGTTCAATAGAGTTCTGTGGTGAAGGGTAAGTATTTTAGTGTGTCCGTGACCTGATCCAAAGGCTATTTCTAGCAGTTTGTCATTTAGTACAGAGAAGGTTAGTGAGGTCATGTTGATATACGATCTTTTATGCTCTGAATTTATCACTGCAGTTGAACTGGCGCTACAATTCTCATTAACAATGAGCAGTTATCTTCTGATACTACAGAATGGAATAAAACAACTGCTTTGCTTTATTCTCCAAGCTGCAATATACAGAAAAGTCAAAGCTTCAAGTTTACAGTATTTAGCTAGAGAACTTTAGAGTATCTTGATCTTTACCCATAGAAGTAAAAACAGTTTTAGCATTCTCAGAAGAAAACCAAATAAGATCCTGTGGATGGGATTACCAAGAAATGTCTAAACATTAACATCAGCACGATAACTATTTAGTTTTAGTAGAGAATGAAATTACCTTTAAAAATGCTCTGGCATCTTAGCACATATTACAAAAGCAATAGTATTCTCTAAAGACAGAAAATACCAAAGAAACAGGAAGTCATTGTGGGATGGGAGAAAAATATGCCAGCCTGGGCACTAGGAACCCTGAATTCTAGTTTCTGATTTGCCCACGTACGAGCTAACTGCCATGCAGCAAAGACCATAATCTCTCCTTCCCTGGTTGTATCTTGCTTGCATTTCACTAACAAGCTCCTTGAACGTTTCTGAGTCACACCTACCATGTCCCCAAATTCCTCTGCCCCACAGGCTTTTATAATTTTGTCAGATTCATCAGCAGTTCCAACAGCATTACAAATAAAGTTAGAACTTTTAGGAGGCTATCTCAGGTCTTTCTGGGTCTAACCCTCTCTAGCTCATCTCCTTCTGCTTCCCACCTCCTTCTCAATCTTCTTGCCAGGCAGAGCTATGTGAGCTTCTGCTCAAATAGTGAGAATGCCACATCCCCCACCACTGACCCAACTAACTCCTACTTACGTGGTTAAGTCACGCTTAAGGCACCTTAGTGATCGCATCCTCCAAGAAGTTTTCTTGACCCTTCCTTCTGGGTTTGGTACCATCTTTTGTTATGTTATAGTACTCTGTCTATTATCTGCTCTCACTCTCTGCACATTAGATAAAAACTTTCTGGCAAATGGTGGTGAATAAATGCCTACTGAATAAAGTGAAAACCAACTCTTATTTCTCCTTTTTGGGGAGGAGGGGGACAAATGGACTTGAGTCATTGGCTAATACCATCATTAAGAACTCAAATCACCATTTTTACTGGGAGTTAATAGTGTCTTCCCCTTCCCATTCTGTCTGAATGCTCTGGTGGAAAATAACTGATTGATTAACTGAATTTATTTTAATTCATTTGACTACAAATATTAATCTTGAAGGAACAGTTCGTTACTTTTACTCTTTAAGCAAAAGGATATTGAATTGGCTTTGAATAAGTTCCTTTCTCTTTGTTTCATCAATCTCCACATTTCCTACCCTATTTTTGTTTTATCTGATCAAAGACTTTATAGCTGATTGTTACCTTTTTCTGCCAGAAAACACAGAAGCAGCCTTTAATAATGGAACAAAAGATTACTCCATGTAGAATCAGAAAATCTGGGTTTGAGTTTGTCATTTTTAAGTGTGGAGAATGGAAAACATGCTAAATCTTTTGAACCTTCGTCTCCTCTTCTGTAAATTAGTATGATGTCTATTTTACAGAGTAATGCCAAGAATCAAATAAGATTATGTGTGCTGTGAAAGCACTTTGCAAACAGTTAAGTGTTTAACAAACATGTCATTACTCCAACTCTAAACCCAAAGCATTAGTATTATTTATAAAGAGCTCTCCAATCTAACTTTCTCTAGAAATACCATACCAGGCAAAAAAGGACTAATTTGCATTTTATCTCCTCTGCTAAGAGGTTAGGATAGAAACCAGAAACGTGCCTAAAGAAAGGAAAAAGATCAGTGCCTCATGCAGCCCAGATACAATCCACAACATAGATAACGGACTCTGTTTAATTGGGAAGTCAGGAATAGACATCTTTGGTCTGTACAACTACCCCTTGCCTCAGACATTTCTCTGTTCGGCCAGACATTCACATCTGAGAGAGGCACTGCAGGCAACAATGGGAATTCAGAGCACATCAAATGTCTCCACAGTGTCTCATATTCTGAAAATGCTGTTGCAATCAATTCTATATATTGTGCCTCATAAGGACTAGAGAAGTATGTTAATATTATCCTTGGACCAGAAAAGGAAGACAGCTAGCACTTAAATGATTTGCCTCAGGTCATAGAGAGAATTAATGACGACATTAACATTCACAGGGGTTTCTCTCTGGGGCAAGGAGAACTCCTTTATTCCTCTAGTTATAGGTTTTCTGTATTATGACCAGGTTTACCAGTTTTCAAGAAAGGTGACCTTGAAGTACTGTTAAGGGTCTTGGGAGCAAGTATAAATTCTTTCTGGCTTAGCTATTACCACTTGTCATAGGAGGTAGGCACAATTTTTAGTGGGAAAAATAATGTACAAAAAGAAGTTTGATCTCTAGTTAGGCAGGAAAAAAATAAGAAATGGGGGGGTATATATATGTTTTGTCTTAAGAGTCTGATGTTCTTTCTAGTAGACTAGTAATTCTCAAATAGTTGATTTTCTAAGAATTGGAGTTAACTATATTAAAAACAATCTGTATATAACAAAGCCACTGTATGTGGTTATTTCTATATTTATCATTATCTTGATGGCCGATTCCCATTTTTCTACTTGAGAGTATATAGTTAATAAATTAAGTGAACTTGGAGTTTTAAAATATGGAAGTAAGTATGAGCTCCCACAGGTGGGACGGGGCTCCCGGCCAGAAGAATTGGTAGAAACAGATATGTCTCTGGCATTAATCTCTTCACTAGTTATTTCTATTTTTTTTTTTTTTTTTTTTAATAAACAGGTGGTAGGAGGGTACTGCCTCATCCCCTTCCCCCCCCACCCCTGTTTTTTTTTTTATACCCTTTTAAGACAGGCATGGCATAGAGCTTGCTCTGGCCATTAAAACCTGAGCCAAAGTGACACATGTCACTTCTGGGTGAAAGCCTTAAGAGCTAGTGAGATGGACCATTGGCCTTTTCCCTTCTGCTAAAGTGTCTGGTGTTAGACCGTGTCCCAAAAGTGAACAGTCTTTTCTTTCTGTCTGGTACTAAACTGAGACCAAATGGAATGGAGCAGCACCCAGCCCATGTAGTTTGAGAGAAAAACAATTTTTTTTAAACCACTTAGATTTGTGGGTTGTTTATAATCCAAGTCCTAACTGCTACAGTTCACCTTATTCAAAAGGAACAGATATACTAAAGGAAGTAAGAGATTAGAAAAGCATACGAAAAGATACACATTGAATGGATATCTACAAACTTACAGGGGAAAGTAGAATGCCAATGTCTGAGCGAAGATGGGTGCAGCAGGAGAAGGGTCACGGGGGTGTATCAGCCCAACGCTTTCCTGACACAGGGTAAGCCTGGCATGGTGGTCAGACCACCATGTGGAGACGTTATCCATTTGCAATTATGTAAAATTTTCTGTTCTGATAAATTGGCAGAATCTGATAAATTCTTGACTTAATTCACAAAATGAAGTTATCTTTCGAAAGCAATATTTTGGTTTTCTGAAAGCTGGGGAGGCAGCGAGGGGAAGTGCAAATTGGAATTAAATTGGCTCAATAAGAAAGAATTTAATATGAAGGAAGTAATGGAAAATATGGGAGATTAAACAGCAACTAGAAGCTAAGGGAACACTGGAGATAAAAATGTACTCCAGCATTTTGAGAAATGAATACAGGAGATTTAGAGGAAAAATATTTATGACACTGGAATGGTAAAATTTAAAAGGGATTAGAAATCAGTCAAGGTCTATTATATCCCATTATGATAAGGTGACAACTAATTCTGATTAGAAACCCTCAGTCCTCGCAGGATACTGTATTACTCCATGAATCCAGTCAACAAATGTTTATTGAGTAACAACTAGGGGTTAAGAATTGTGCTAAGATGTTGGGTGTCCAAAGAGGAAACAATTCCTGCCCTCAAGGAGCTCACAGTAAAATGAAATAAACAGATAATAAATAAACAAGTCCCCAGCTAGCATGTATTAAATACTTAGTATTTGCTAGTGATTATGACAAGGCCTTTAAATTATTTCCTCTAATTTGTATAAGCCTGCTGTATAGGAGTTCATTGTCCTTTTTAGAAGGAGAAGACACTGAAGCTCAGAGAGATGAAGTAATTTGGACCCCTATTCAGACCATAATGGACTATTCTAGAACTAACAATCAATTTTCTGTGGTTTCAACACCTGTATTCTTCCAAACATACCTTGATGCCTTTTACATCTAACTTTAAGGTTATGTAGTACTACTTTACATTTTTGAAACATTAATTTAATGTGTGTGTGTGTGTGTGTGTGTGTGTGTGTATGTGTACGCTCACATTCTTTAAATGAAGAATGCATTTATTCCACTGGGAGGAAAAACTAGTTTTTTATATGATTAGATTTTGCTCATTTGCTTTCAGTTTAACAGAAGGATGGTTTTAGAAACTCATGGGACATTAATGATTTATAAGCCATGTTTTGAGAACCTGGCTTACTTTCTAGTAAAACACATACAGAATACTACAGTGTTTTTTTCAGCAGAGTCCAGAAATTGTATTTTATACAGTAAAACAGATACTCAGATAAAATCTTCTTTAAAAAGGCAAGCAATGATCAAACTGGTTTTACAAATATATGTAATAGCTCAGGGTAGAAATTCTCTTTTTTTAAGAGCATTTAGTTCCTTTTCTTTAGGACTTCATTTCTAAGAATTATAAAGGGAAATTTTACATATTTTTTCCCCTAGAAATCCCAGTAATATACACCTGTAACTGGAGGAAAATTTGGCATCTGAGATTGCAATTCACCATTTGCTACGAGCCAAACGGCTAAATTGATTTTAGCATTCGAGAAGAAAAATTGCACCTTCGGTGCTGAATTGCTTCCTTATGAGCGCTGAGCCAAATATTAATGCAGATTTGAAAGGAAACAAAAAACATTCAAACTGTAATGTACCTCAGGCTTATAAATCGGAACTCAAGTCACTTTAAATTAAGTTGGATTTCTTGAAGCAAAACTATTCTTATTATTTTGATATTACTGCTCTGACCTACAGTTTATATACCACATAACAATGTTATAAATTCTTCAGACACAATAGAAATAGCAACCTCGACGCTGGAGGCTCCAGTGGCAATGCCCACCCCTGGGAGCAGACACACACACAGCATCAGCCCATTTCTTAGGACTTGCAGGGACACGCGACAGTCCACTCAGGCCTTTCTGTGACCTGGCACATCAAAGAAAAACGTATTGCTTGTTAATTCTTTTAAACTTTTGTTGCTTTATTCTTATTTTAAAAGCAGTACGTGTTCATCCTAGGAAAAATAAGAATTTCAGATAAGTAGAAATATTTATGTTGTCTCCAATATTTTGTTATTATAATATCATCCCTTAAACACATTTGCCATGATCTTTGGAAAGATATTGAATGTTTTAAAAAAGGTACTTATTTATTTATCTACACATTTGTTTACTTTTAAGAAACATTAGAACATTTCAGAGGGGAGAATACAGTTGTGGGTGATGACCAAGACATTAGTCAGTATTAGATTTTAGTTTTGACAGGTCACCTTGTTCTCTACCCACTGACAGTCCTGTCTGGGCCTGGGGCTGGCTGCCAGGGCTCCCCGCCTCCTCTGTCCTTGCTTCCCTTCTCTATGAGACTGGGGGTCTTCCCTGGCCCAGTCCAGGATACCAGCTTTGTCCGGGGGATGGGCCTGGTTTGTGTAATGCTGACAGAAGGATCCAGCTAGGATCTGCTGCCACCCTGCTTAGCCAGCCTTGTCACGGATGGTTTCCAGAATGTGGGAGAAGCTCTTAGAGCATCCCGTTGCCTGCCTGGAGCCCTTAGGAGTCACTGCCGCAGGGTCATGCCATCCTCTGAGACGGACCTTTGGGGTTGGGCCTAAACATTTCACCATTTCACACAAACCTTTTTCGTTCACTCATCATACAATTTGATGAGCCCCACTTTTTGGAAGATTGTATGGGCCTGGGGCTATGGCTGTGAATAACACAGTCTCCACCTTTATGGGTCTATTTTTCAGAAGTCCTAGAAAAATGTGAGGGGAGAGTGAGAGAGCATGAGTGAGCATTTGTTGTATCCAGTTGGAAAATCTTCTCTTAAAGTTATTTTCAATAAGGTGGTAGATTATATTTAGTTTGGAACGACTGTGGCATTAGGTATTTCTGATGTCTTTAGCATGTGCTTTACTTCCATGGTTTTCCCTTTTAAACTCGTGACAATCCTTGTTAACCTAAACTTGGAAGAAAACAAATCACCTAGGATTTTAAAACTGCACTACGGTAACGTATGTTGCAAATACATCGCCATATGTATCACCAGTGGGGCCTCCGCCACCTATGCATTCCCCACCTTTGGGGGACTGTGTGTTGAACAGTGAAGTGTGAGGCTCAGAAGCAAAGAGACAGTGATGACTCATAGGTCGTAATACTATCATCATTGACATAAGATTATAACATTTGATCCGCTGAACTCCCAATCCGCAGGTATCTACTTTTAGAAACTGAATCATTAAGCAGATAGAAACTACTTTTCCCTGTTTCAGCATCAAGTGAATATGTACAAACGTTTATGTTTCTTTACACTGGCCAAAGTCACAACTGTACATTGAAAGAGATCTTAGAAATGGTCTAGTTGGAGATTTTGTAGAAATGATAAAACTGAGTCAAAGTTAAGTGGCTTGAAGTTCCTGCATTTCAGAATTTGAATATCCAGAAGCAATTAAAAGTGTGACGGGAGCAAGGTCTGTACGGAAAAGAGAAGTTCTTCAAAAAGTGTCAGGAAAATAAAAATAACAATTAATTAATAGTTGTGTAATCCAAATTTTTCAGCCTGACATTTGACATTCAAGGTCTACTTCCTGTTTCTAACAGTTCTCCAATCCAGCTAAATCAATTTTTGAACACAATTAACATTTTACTACAAGCATATAGATGCATTAAGCTATTCAGCATGCTAACCCATAACCTTGACCTTCTTCACAACTAGCTCAGAAATCCAGCCCTGATTTTCTCCAGACAAGGCGTCTTTCCTTGGCTCTGGGTCCTTGGCTCACATCTACTCTGTAAGGAATACAATTACTTCCATGTACAAAATCTCACTTTGGAAATGTATTAACTCTGCGAATGATATTTGGTGTCTCTAAAAAACAGTTTATTTTTTTTCCTCCCCAAGATTTTTTACAACCCTCTGAACTTGCTAGGATGCACCATGAAGAATCTGTGGCTGCTCTCTGGATTTTTTCCCCCCAAACATTATATAAGGATACCAGCTGCCTCCCTTCTCATTTTTACGGTGACCACCATTCCATTACTCCCTAAAATAGTGGTCCAAGCTGGCAGTGCCCTATCAGCTCCCTCCCACCACGAGGGTGCCATCACAAACAGCCTCCTTCCCAGGTCACCTCGGGAAGGCCTTCTGAAATACTCAGCTTTGATGTTTTCCAATTACTGTCCCTGCTTTTTCTTCCAGCTCTCCCTCTGGATCTAATTCTTTAGACTCACATCCCTCTTGATGCTGTCCTGTTCTCCCAGGGCTTTATAGCCTTTATAACCACAGCTCCAGAGACCCGGCCAGGTCAGAACTGCCTCCAACCTGGAGGGAAGGAGAACCCCAGGAATGCAGGTCATGCTAAGGACGCACGTTAGCTACAACTGAAACATCTGGGATTGGGTTGTCTATTTCTTTAATTTCTCTCAGTTTATATAATAGTTCTTATTCTGTAAGTGCTTCAACCAGCCATATCCACTCCCAGTACCCACTCATATATGACACTGAAAGAATATGTTTTTTCCCCCATTTTCACACTGACATTTAGATTTGGGTAAATGACTTTTGAAAATGTTCTGGTTTATACATTTCCACTACTGTGGTTCAGTTGTTTGGTAAGTAAATCTGTCCAAAATCATTCCTTAAGAATAAAAAATCTAACATTACCTGCTGATGAAAAATAAATTCAGGGGATGGGGAAAAAAACACCAAAAAGGATTTAATTTTATTATCTTTCTTTCTTGGTATAATACATTTGAGACAATGTATTATAATTGAAATGTCTCTCCTCTTTCAGAAGGAGCCATATTATTAACAATCAACTATTGATGTTCAGATTTACATTGTTTTGGGTCATTTGGCATATTTCTTTCCAGCAGATTATTTTATGGTAATAAGGAAAATGTTCTATAAAATGAGCAAGTAAGATGCAATATTTCAAAGTTTGGTCCATGGGGTGATTCTAGCTGTGTGGTAACAGCATTTTGCTAGGGTGGCTAATTTTGCTAGAAATTTCTAAAAGTGGCAGCCATGATATAAGATGATATAAGTTTATACATCTCAGACTGGCATTAAACTCAGTCTAGAGAAAGTAAATAAAACATAATTGATTTGTCTCTGGGAGATGTGATATTCTACTGCAATATGTAAAATGGAATATGGTCAATAAAGTAAATGTGTTTTTTTTTAATACATAACTGCTGGAGTTAAAACATTTTTAGAAAGAATCAGTATTTTAGCTCTTTTAGCATCACATATTAAGAGCAATCTAACATGTCTCCTTCAACTAAGAATAATACATACAATTTGGAAATTTTATGTTTTTCAATAGAAATACCCTTCGCTATGCTTGTAATTTTAAAGGTGCATTCTAAAAGTCATTTAAAAATGTTTGAGTATTCTGAGAAAATTAGCTATAAAATTTAGGGCAATATGTCAAAAATATTCTAAACATATAAATCTTCGTTTGGGTTCAGCAAAAAAAGAATCACTTCAAAACCTGTTTTCTACCATTTTATGAAAGTTGTGACATGTTTAGCAAGATAAAAGGCACTCTATTTCTGGCATCACCTAAATCAAAGGCAAGTCTTAAGAAATTGGTAATTTGGTAAAAATTTATTCCAATAACGGACACTTATATCACATATTCCTGTTCAAGGCACTAACACAATAAATGGCATAAGTGGGACCCCAAATTGAACTCCTGATTAATCTATTCTCACAGTGCGGAGAGAGTACTTAGTGGATGCAGGAATATATCAACTTGATGATTACCTGACTAGCCTTTCCTGCTGCTGACTCTTAGTCAACACGTGATAGCCTACTTGGCATTGTTTGAATCTGCTCTAAAATGCAGAAATAGGCAAATTACACTGGCTCTCTTTTGAAGTAAAATACATGCAGCATGGAAGCTGACAGGCACTGCTACAAGGAACTGGGAAATAAAGTCCTCAGAGACCTCTCAGAAACATACTTACAGGAGGCCATTAAAACAATAACGCTTTGAGGTGAGACTCTATCCAAGAAGCTTTAATCAAAGAGCAAGCATGAATCTTATATCCTTGTTCTTTCTTCACCACGATTAGTATCATTAGTTCTTTGGGCACTCGGTAAGAAACAACATGTCAAATACACTCTGTGGATACAGAAAAAATCACCAAAGACACATTCTGTACAAGCAGATTATTTAGTGGAGAGGGGGACAATTAAGAAAAGAGTAAGAAAATAACACAAAGGGGCCTTTATAAGTTTTTCATAGCAAGTCATTCACAAATAGTAATTCAAACCATGCTCCAGGTGAACTTATGCAAAAAGTTCAACTGGACTCCTTTTTCTAGCTACTTGTCTCAGGAGTATCCTTAATCTTTCATCCTTCTGTTCAGCATCTTATGAAAAGAAGATCAGGTAAGAGGCAGTATGCTATAGTGATTAAAAACACTATCTATACAGCAAGGCAGATTTGAATGAAAAAACAATTTCTTCCAGTTACTTTAGGAAGTTACTTAAGCACTCTTGGCCCAGGTTATTCATGTATAACATGGGAGTGATACTATCAACCTCACCTAGGAAGTGAGGCATCTAATACATTCAGGAGCCTAGTACAGAGCCAGGGATGTGGTACAGGTTCGATAAATGGCAGTTGTTTTTATTATTATTAATTGATTCCTACTGAATGAACTTGATGTAGCTGCAGCTCATCCCAAGGGCATTCCATTTTAGGAAGGATTTTTAGAGGATTGCAAAGCTCTTAGGACTCAAAGATGACAATTTATGTCAGGGATTTTAGGTCCCCTAACAGGCTGGTGGGGAGTTAAATTTTGTCATGAGAGCATTCCTTGTGCCCTTCAAATCAATGCACAGGCAGCTGTGAACACTGAAACTGGGTCAGAAGAATTGGGTTCATATGACAGTTCTGCCACTTGCCAAATGTGTGACCTTGGGTGCATCTCTACTTAATTCTTCTTGGCCTAGGCCTTCTCTTGGGTATGGTGGGGATAATGATATACCCATAGGTTATTAAGGGGATTACGTGACACATGACTCAAAAATAAGTGCTGTCAACGGTCAGTGCTATACAACTGTAAATTATTACCATGGTCCATTCCTTGTCCTTGTCATGGAATGTGCCCTATGAGTGAAAGAAATTTCTTACCATAGACAGACACATAATAATTTGACTGGCTAATAATAAGTCAAAGAAAGAAGGAAAGAAGAAACGAACAAAAATGCACATCGCAGGGGTGTCCAACCTTTTGGCTTCCTTGGACCACATTGGAAGAAGAATTGTCTTGGGCCACACATAAAATACACTAACACTAGTAGTGGTAGCTGATGAGCTAAAAAAAAGGCCTGTACATAATTTTCGTAATATTTTAAGAAAGTTTATGAATTTGTGTTGGGCCGCATTCAAAGCTATCCTGGGCCACAAGCGGTCCATGGTCTGCAGGTTGAACAAGCTTGCATGATTACAGCATTCATTTGGCTAGCAGAGCTTGAGAATGATCAAACTTATCTAGAGAAATAACTATAGATATAAGCAACCGAATGGATGACTCTCCAAACATTATGCTAAGTGAAAGAATCCAGGTGCACATTGATGGATGAATGGATACCAAACTGTGATATACAGGGGCTGTCTGGAAAGTATCCAGCCAAGTAATAGGAAAAATAGAGGCATTTATAGCTGGATTTTTTCCAGACAGCCCTTCTATACATACAAGGGAATATCATTTAGCCTTAAAAAGGAAGGAAATCCCAACACATGCTGTAACATAGATGCATCTTGAAGGCATTATGCTAAGGGAAATAAGCCAGTCACAAAAGGATAAATACTACAGAATTCTACCTATAGGCACTATCTAAGGTAGTCAGACTCATCGGGATGGGAAGTAGAATTGTGGTTGTCAGGGAAGGGGGAGGGGCAGGATCGGGAGGTAGAGTTTAGCTGGTAGAGTTTCAGTTGGGGGAGACGAAGTTCTAGTGTTGAACGGCTGTGGTGGCTGTACAATGATGTGAATGCACTTAATTATACACTTAAAAATGATGAAAATAGAAAATTTTATGTTATGTATATTTTACCACAATAAAAACCGAAGATAAGCCTGACCCAAATAGTACATACTATATGACTCCATTTATGGAAAATTCTAGCACAGAAAATCTGATCCATAATGATAGGAAGCAGATCACTGGTTGTAAAGATCCAAGAGATAACTTTCTGGGGTGAAGGAAATGTCCTACACCTTGAATGGGCTGGTAGATAATAGGGAATATACATTTTCAAAACTCATCTAACTGTAGATTACATGGGTACGTTTTATTGTATGTAAATTGTACTTCATTGTGACGGTTAATTTTATGTGTTGACTTGGCTAGGCTATGGTACCCAGTTTGTTTTAATACCAGTCTCAATGTTTCTGTGAAGCTACTTTTTCTTCGATGTGATTAACATTTAAATCAGTAGATTTTGAGTAAAGTGGATTACCCAATAATGTGGGGGGTGGGGGAAGGCTCACGCAATCAGTTGAAGGATTCGAGCAGAAAGACAGGTTCCCCAAGAGGAAGGAGTCCTGCCTCCAGACCACCTTTTGACTCAAAACCGCAGGCTAGCCAGAATTTCTAGCCTGCTGGCCTGCTCTGCAGATTTGGAACGTACCAGCACCCACAACTGTGTGAGCCATTCCATTAAAATAAATTTATTTATACATCTCTGTATACCTCCTATTGGTTCTGTTTCTCTGGAGATCCCTGACTAATGCACCCGTACAGTTGCTTTGAAAAGAAAAATAAATTAAAAATCATCTAGTATTCTCTATGAAAATAAAGATTCTTAGTCTCCACCCTGGGCTTATTGAATTAGAATCCCTAGGGGTAAGACCCGAGCTTACGTAGTTACAAAACTCTTCCAGTAATTCTGATACACACCCCTGGTTGTGCGTTGGAAATGTTCTGCAATCACATCTTAATCTAGCTAAATAATTAACATTTTATAAGCACATCAAATTGTGTGGACATGTCTTTTTATTGTATGTTTCTGAGTATTTTATATAAATAAAACATTTTAAAAGGAGGCAAAATTCCCCCCTCCCCCAATGAATATCCTGAACTTTGGTCATTATTCATCTAACAAATGGTGGGCAAGTACCTACAATATGTGAGGGGCAGTTCTAAGGACTGCAGGTGTATAGAGAGATGAACAAGCCAGACCAAATTCCTGCCCCCATGAAGCTTACACTCCAGTAGGTGGGGGACCTTGGAAAGATGTCAATTCTGCCTATATCCTGAATATAGACAGGTTTTCTTCACAAAATAAAAACTGCTCAGGAGGCAACATGCTGGACTCTGGCCAGTAGATTAATAAACAACAAAAAGAAAACAAACATGCAGATCTTACAACGTGTATTTTTACTGTGCAATTGAACTGCGCCTGCTGAGCCAAGACTTCAGCAACACTCTGGAGTGATCAAGACAACTGCTGAGACTAAAACGTACAGGAAAATAGAGTGAGCAATTAGCTCCAGTCCAGTGTGAACATCAGTGAGTGAACTGAGCTCTTTCTAGCTCCCCAGCCTTGCTCTTTGAGTCCTCAGTTGCTACAAATATTAGGTAGTCACATGTGTTTGGCAGTGAAGAAAACTTGTTGCTAAGCCCTCGTCGTTGAGAAATGGCTGCTGCTGAATTATTTCTGTCCGTAATGGGCAAGGCTAACTGCAGGAGAAGGAAAAGGCAAGTCTCTCTCTACCTTTTTCTTCATCCACTCATCATGCATTTATTAAACAGAGATTGTAACAGTACAGACCTCCCAGATTGTGTGAGGGCAAACGGGAATAGAAATCCCTCAGCACAACGTCTGGTACGCAGTAAGCTTTCTGTAAGTGTCAACTACCAGCACGTTGGTCTCACCATTGTCCAGGTACCCCTCCAGGAGCTGAGGAGGCAAAGACAACTGAAACGGGCCCCCCATCAAGAATCTTAACATCTAGCAGAGGGAGAGACACCAAGCAAATGAAGCGTTGCAATTGCTGTTGTAGGGATCAGTGATGCTACCGGAAAGGAGTTCTCTGGAGGGGAGGGAGGGGAGCGGGGAGAGCCGGGTGAGCCTTCCTGGAGGAGGTTTGGCGGTGTTGACTTTTCATGTAACTGCAATTGTGTAAAGGCACTTTCAGAAAAAAAAAATATATATATATATATACATATGTGTGTGTGTGTGTGTGTGTATTTGCCATTTGTGTGAAAAGTGCTTTTGATAACTTTAATTATCAAAAATATTTGTATGAAACTCCTGTATGGGGTCATTCTCATTGATAGTATTAAAGGCTCATATCATTAGATTTGATATTTAGGCTATGGTAGAATTAAAGCTGGGTATAAACAGCGTGCTATTTTTAGATAGGAGAATCAGACAAGCTTGAACTGCAAAAAACATTACAAATCATGTAGTCTGGTCAAGACACTGATCACAGTCCACCAGTGGACCACCAAACAATTTTGGGGTGACCACCTGAATAATAAAATAAAGAGCCAGTGGACTGTGACACTTGGAGAAGTAGCCCTTCCTTCAAAAGTCTGCCCAGGCTTGATGTAGTCTATGCTCTCATTCTACTAAGGAGAAAATTGAGGTAGACATTGGGAAATAAAGACACAAACAGGTGCAGTCACCATGGAACAAAATTTATATGTGTGTGTGTGTGTGTGTGTGTATATATACATACATATATATATACACACACATATATACATATATATATGTATATATGTGTGTGTATATATATGTGTGTGTGTGTGTGTGTGTGTGTGTGTGTGTGTATATATATATATATATATATATATATATATATATATATATATATAGACAGTCCACACCTGTTCTGTACTGTCCAGTATGGTAGCCACTAGCCACCTGTGGTTACTTAAATTTAAAATAATTGTGAAGAAATCAAATTAAAAACTCAGTTTCTCCGTTGAACTAATGACATTTCAAGTGCCTAGTGTGACTATTATCTCTCATATTAAACAGCAAATATATGAAACATTTTCAATATCCTAAAACATTCTATTGGACAGCACTATGCTAGTTTTATGCAGTGAGAGAGAAAAGTAACTTTAGTCACTATTAAAAGCATTTCATAATGAATAAAAAGCTTATTTAACATTATGACCAAATTTTCCAAATGCACTTCTAAAATTACCTGTGTAATTGCAAATCTAAAATTTCTCATGCATATACAAATCTATCTTAGTACACAAATGTGTCACAAGAAAAATTGGGCAGGCATCATCATAGACTACATACCTTTACAGATGCATCAGAGTTGCATGAGTAATTTTGGAAATGGGGTGAAAACCATTTTAATGTTCCAATTGTCATACATTTCAGAAGCAATCTAATGCAAATACCTAATATAGAGATTTTTCAAAAAGAAGTAGAAGAAGGTAAATCAAATGTAAGTAGACTATATTTGAGGAGATATTAGTAAAATAGAAAACAAAGTAGCAAATATGAGTTTTGTTACCGAAGTTTTGCAAAGTAAACTTTATAAAAGCGACTTTTTCTTATAAATTTAGGAAATAAAAAATATAAAGCATTTCCCTCTTTGGAAAATAACTTTTCAAGTTTAAAAATACAAAAAATATTAGCTTTTAAAAAATGTGTTTCAAAAGAATATGTCATATGGAAAGAAAATGTTCTTAAACTTCTTGGGGAACACAGTTTTATATGATGATTAGGAATGGGGGGAGGAAGGTAATTTGAGATTTAAAAAAAATTAAAAAATATCCCCAGAAGGAAGACCTGAATATTCTATTTTAACGTTTGCTCTAAAGCCTAAGTAGTCAGATAGCTACCAAATATCTTTGTCCAATCCAGCTTCTTTTCATATACAAACATCCATGAATTCACTTCCATGAAACTACTCTTTGCCGTTTTCCCTCTGTACCCTCTCTGACCATCAGCTGTGGCCTTCACCCTGTGGCCACTCCGTATTCCCACGCGCACTTTCACCGACGCCAAGGGAGTGATTAGTTTCCATTTGTGTGCTTTTCCCTTCGGCTTAACTTTTCTCTATTTTGCTTTATAAACACTTTGAATCTTTATCTTATTTGCATCCTACATTTTAAATTTCCTTTTGCATATTAATGATTCTTTTTTCTTTTTTCTTCAATATTCTCACGACTTATATCCCAGTGTAGAGGTTCTCAAACACCAGTTTACTAACTGGTGCTGAAAGAGACAAAATAAGAAAATAAGGACCACACAATGACTGGCTATGTGTAGGGTATGGTATAAACTGTTGATTTATAACCAGTAGACTTGCATGATTTTATGAATTCTCAGAAAAACTTTCCAAACTCCCCTTTATTTTATCACTCGCTCGTACAATGAATTAAAGTTTATTGGCAAGTGCAATTTCATTTTCAGACATCCAGCACATTGATTTTTGATACCAGTTTATACTCAGTGTTTACTAAATTTGTCATTTCTTATTACGCTGTATAAATGCTGGACATGAATAAAAACCACGCTCTCTTCCTCACAGCAGCCAGCTCGCCGAGGCAGTGAGAAAGACAGCTATTCAAAATTCAGCCAAATACCAGCAGGGCAGGCATTTTCCAAGAATGTGCGAGTGGTCACAAAAAAGCATTTTCCATTGCTTTCCGCCTATAATATAAGAGCGACAGGAAACAGCCGTGTTATGGCCTGAAGCAACGGAGATGGCCTGGCCCAATTTAAATACAAATTTTGGCCAGGTTCGAGGAGAAAAGGCAGACTTGTAAGTAGTTACAGGCTCAGTAAATATTAAACAAGGTCTGCACCAAAGTATGCATGTGTACCTACTGAGAACCCAGGCCGGGGGTGGTGGTTCCGGATGACTGCTAGACGTTTGGGCTCCTGTCCCATTTGCCACCTGAGGCCCAGGCTCCCCTCAGGCCAGTCTAAAGTTGGAGGACTTCAGTTTTGACCTTCTTTTCGGAGATGTCAGGGGTAAGAAGACTGTATTTTACATTGTATTTTCACTGGTCTGTCTTCCTCCTTCTCTTATCCACATTATGCCCTTGTCAACCTACTCTCCAAATAACCTTTCAATTTCTTCTCTCTTTCACTGCTTTCTTCATCCCTCTCCTGCTTATCTTTGTTTTCTATCTCCATTTCTCACCCTGTTCTCCAGGATCCTCTAGGCCCTGCATCCAGCCCTGCCCTTTCTGGATTATTCTTCCCACATGGGTTCCATCATTTCTCATCCTGTCTTCTGCCCACCAGGGCACGACGACGGGCCTGGTACCCACTGTCCTGTGCATTCCTCCATCTCACTCTCTCAGAGCCAGTGCCCCTGAACCTCCCCAGGATCTGAGCCTGTACCCTCAGAGTTATAGAATTAGGGAACCCAAGAGCTTTTTCAGCCCATGAACTCACTGCTCATCTGAGCACACGGAGGCGAAGGGCAGGACGAGGCTAGCCATTGCTCACAGAGGATGGTCACTGCTCATCTCTACTATGTATGACGTACCTGTGTATGTACATACACACACATGTGTAAGCACAGTTGTATTTTAACGAGGTTTCTGTCAGTGTGGTGGTAGTTTTCTTGCTTAACCCAAGGAAACGATTTCAGTGGTAGAAATTTCAGGCTGGGAGGAGGGAGTCAGTGTCTTAATAAGCCACCAGAAAAGTTATTTTAGAGCATTCATGTCATCAGTCAATATTTATTGAGTACTTCTTGTATACTGGACATTATTTAGGTACCAGAATTATAAGATAGATAAAGCACTTTGAGTATCTCAATTCCAGTGGGGGCAAGAGATACATAAATAGTTACAACACAATGTGATAAAGGTCGAGATAGAGATATGTATGGGACGTTTCAGAGCACCGAGGAGATGACTCTGCTTGGGGCATGGTAGAGGGGATGTTCAGAGAAAGTTTCCAGGGAGGTGATCCTGAGACAAATTTTGAAGATGCGTAGGGATCCACGCAGGCTGGAGAAAGGACAGAGAGAAGTGAGACCGGGCAGAGGGAACAAGACTGGGATGTGACCGATGCCATGGAGGCGTGTGTGTGTGTGTGTGTGTGTGTGTGTGTGTGTGTGTCAGAGAGAGGGGTGAAGCAGGAGGAGGGGAGGAGGAAGGAGAAGAAAATAGGAGAGAAAAATTACCATTCAAGTTTGAAGATGCAATGAGTCAAGAAACTGGCAAACCTTGAAGCTGAAGGCTGGGTAGAGATTTGCAGATGACAAGACAAGACATGCAATGCTGACAGAGAATAGCAGCCATCAACTGTGTGCCAAGCACTGTGTGAGGAGGTTCACACTTACATCGTGGAATCATCACAACCCTACAAGGTGGGCATTACTACTACCATCTGCTTACAAGCAAAGGAACTGAGTTCAGAAGAGGTTCAGTAGCTTGCCCAAGAGTGTAGTGTTGTCCTGGATCTAGGGTCTGAGGCAAGGGTCTTACACAGACACTGTATCACTTAGCTATCTCTTTTTTTCTCTAGGGCCATCTGGTTGGGGCCCAGTTGGGAGGTCCAGAGGGCAACTGCCCCAGTGAGGCAGTTAGCATCCTTGGCATACAGCTGCCTGGATCACAAGATCCAGTCATAGGCCTTTGCTTCAGCTCTGGCTCTGGCTCAGTGGTCCTTCGCCTCAGTACACAGGAGAATCAGCAAGGAAATATCTGCCTGGACCTTGCCTCAGAGACTCTCATTTAATGGGGGACTAAGCAGAACTTTTTTGAAAGCTCCTCAGGTGATTCCAACGTGCAGCTAAGGCCATGGGTCACCACTGCTTCCCTGCGGGGTCCACCAGGGCTCGGGATTGGGCTCTCTCTGTACGAGTGTGCCTTGTATGCTTTCCCCCTTCTCTGGCCTCCGTCTATCTCTTTCTTTTCCTGCTGCATCCTGAATTTTTGTTCATGTTCAGGGCACCTTTAAGCTCATGTCACTGCCACCGCTCACCACGCTGACATCTGTGCTTCCCCTCCCGTCTAACCACTCAGTCTGCATAGGGTAAAAAAGCTCAGTGCACCTGTGGGGAAGAGGTCACTTTCATGTGTGAACTTGGTGACATACAGGTTTTTGGTGTAGGTGACTGCTAGATTGGGGAAGTGGGGTGCAAGGGGTGTGGGAAATAAAAAGACCTTTACTGATGGGGAGGTTAAGGCAGAGAGAATGCTGTGAGCTCTGCCTTTGGAGCCCGGGAAGTCTGTGGGCTGAGGTGGCCTGGCGGCTCACAGCTGACCTTCCTGTAGCGACTGCAAACATTCCTCACACGCCTGCAATTCTTTCCCTCATTCCCAGCACTACAGATTCTACATTAGATTGTGACCCAGATGCTAACCTGAGGAAAAACAATCTATTTTATTCTTTTTTTTTTTTTTTTAGATGTCAGAAAAGTTAAGCCAGGTGAGAGAAGAGATGGGTGGTCTGGGTGAGGGACTTTGACCTAGAGTCAAGGTCAGGAAGAGATGACCACAGCACTTGTCAGGCTGGGAGAAACCAAGAAATGGATAGGATACTGAGGGCAGAAGAAAGCAGCAGTGTGCTGTTACTGAGGTAACGAATGGCACTGCTCCGGGGACCCGAGCTGGCACAGACGGGGCGGTGCCAGCCCATCCACCCGGCTCTCACGTGTTTCCACTGCTCCTTGCTCATGCTGAGCACCCTGGCCGTCCACCGTCCTCTTGTCCCTTTGACTTTGCTTTTGCTCTTCCCCTGCCTGGAATGATCCTCTCCAGATATCCCAACCACTTACTCCTTTACTGCCTTCATGTCTTTATTCGAATGCCTGTTCTCCAGGAAGGCTCCCTTGGACACCCTGCCATGTTGTATTCCTTTCCTGTGTTTTGCTTTTTTCCCTGTCACTCATTATTCTAAGATATCATATGTTAGAATCCCATACCATGAAGGCAGATATTTGTTCTTTGCTTTATTACCAACATCTAGAATAAAGACTGACACATAGTAGGTGCTCAATGCACACTGGCTAAGTGAATGAATGAATTCTGCCTTGTATTATGGTTGCTAAAGTAGCTATCTGCCTAGCACATTAGACTGTAAAATTCCAAGGACGGGAACTGTCCGTATCCTCCGCATACCTCACATGAGCCCTCATACACAGAAGGACAGACGCATTTGTTGTATTGAATTGAAATGGCATTAACTTGAAATCCTTCAGCTCTTCTGCAGGAACCAGTTTGTTTGGTTGTTGACTGCTGTGAGGTGCTGCCCTTATTTTATGGTTTTGGCACTGACTCACTTGAGGATACAGTTCAAGGAATTTATGGCAATTTAAAAGCCTCGCGTGGTTCAAGAGGAGGTCACTGTAGAAAATTCCTCATTTCATTTGCATAATCCAAGTACTTAAAATCACTGTGGATATTTTCATGGAGTAAGGCATGGGGGCATTTTTCATATTGGACTCTCCATCTTTCTGGCCTCCTTTTGGCTTTAATTATAATAGTTACAGAAATGATATTTATGGAGTGCCAGAAGTTCTGGTATTTTTATGAAGAATTACTTTTCAAGGGAGTATCATTCTTCAATATTTTGCCTTCTCAATGTTATTCATTCAGAGAACATAACTGTATTCTGCTGAAGAACTATTACCAAGGTATTTTTTTCCTAAATAGATATGTGGATATGACAACATAATGCATCATAGCAATCTTACTTCAATGACTTTCTGGATAATGGCAGTATCTAAAGTAAAAATCTGAGGATGATCTCTTCTTGAATAGGTTATCTGGAAAAGATATTTTCTCCCTTAATGAAAACATATCCTATTTATAGTTTCAAAGGAAAAAAGTAACAGTATTCTGGCTTTAACTCTTGGATACTAGGTCTTTACCCTTGTATATGAGAAGGTCACTGATTTATTTAGTTAGTTAAAGTGATGAGAAAGACACACCTATGGATGTCACAGAGATAAGATCCCCTGTAGCCCTAGATTAAAAATGTTTAGTATCTCATTTCATTGTGGCAGTGCCAACTATTGGACTTGGTGGTGCTCCATAAATATCTGCTAAGTTGATACAGTGAACAAATAGTAAATTGGTCACATAAAAGAGTGAAACACAAAACAGTAGCAGGAAATAAGGTTTTGTTTTGTTTTTTCAGGTGACCATTCAAAACCCCCAACTTCTGTCTCTCCTGTTTTTCCTTAGAGTCTACTCTAAGGAAAGGAGAAGGGAGGTAGAAAACTCCCTCTGTCCCAAGTGCTAACAAGGCAGGTATTGTCGAAGGAGGCACAGATTGCTAGCAAGTCACTCTGCTCCTCCACTTGGCTTCCCTTCTCTGCTTTTCTAAATAATTTGATTCTTTTATTCCTGTCTCATCATTCCTACTTTTTCACTACTTGTGTCTGTCTCCCTTTGGCATCTAACACCATGTTCTACTGGTGGCTGATGACTAAAAAATAGTTGAATCATTGAGGGAAAAGGTATTTTTAGACTCTGTACATACAAATAATAAGTACAGAGCACGGATGCACTTAGTTCCCATTTATTGAATTCCTGCTATGGGCCAGGTACTGTGCTAGATGCTCTATGTACGTTATCTCTGATCTTAAAAAATAGCACTAGCATTTTAAAGATAAGAAAACGGAGGCTCAGAGACGGGTACCTTGCCTAAAGTCACACTGGTGGTAAGTGGCAGTAACAGAGGAAGCACCCACATCTGAGTCACAAGCCCCAGGCATGCCCAATGCACATTCATGCACTCATTTGCTCATGTGACAAGTACTTACTGAGCATCCGTTACAATCCGGTGTCGTTAAGTGTTGAAGACAGGACTGTCACTAATTTCACACAGTGATGGGCATATTGTCTTCAACTATTGAACTGAACTTAAAAAAAATGACTCCTTTCACAAATTCACTCTTCAGATTTCCTTTGTTGTCCAAAAAGGTGACTTGTACCATATTAGGATAGTTAGAAGCAAAAGTTATTTGGGTCCATGTTGTTTTTGTCAGTAATTGAGGTTAGAGCCTTAAATGATGGAATGTTGGGGAAGGCAGAAGGTCTTGACATTGGGAGAAGTCAGGTACAACGTAAAAGCAGAAGCTTTTAAGATAAGAGAAACTGGATTGGAATGAGCAGGGAACCATTTAGGAACATTATATACTTTAACTTCTTTTGTAAGTATTCCTCTCTGCCCCCCCTTTTGAGGTCAAATGAATGAAAATACCACACTGCCCCGTCCTTTGAACCTAATCCACCTACGTGGCAGTTCTGCCAAACATGCTGAGTAGGATAGAAGGGAGACACGTTTAGGCTCCGTCCCCCAAATGAGGGCCCGACTGTGTACGCCTCCAGGACTGTACTAGGCCAGGAGCACCCCCCTTTGTTCTGCTGCCAGAATCTTCTCCATGCTCTTCTTTCAGAAGCACTTCTTTTGTCTTCGCCGCAGTGCCTGAGCAGCCTTTAGTGTCTGACGGTCCTTGAGCGTTGATGTTGAACTCCTAGGCCATGGGGGATGCCGTAACATCATATCGTAATGGAGTGCTCTCAGGCAAGTGTGGGTGAGGAGACTGAAGAAGGTGGGAAAAGCAGACGGAAAAGTCCATGGAGAGCACGGTATTTAAAACTCTTCCCAGTGGCATAAGGGACAAAGGAAACAAGAAAGTTGTGAGGAAGGCAGCGGCGGCCCCTGTAGACCACTTCATCACCTGGGTAATTAGCATGAGTTATTTCTTCTACCTTTGATTCTGTTCTTTGTGGGTAAATAGAGAAGGTGCACAATAAGCTGAAGTTGAATGGAATTGAGTTCTGTTGAATTCAGAATGAAGGCTGCAAGATTCTTATCTGTCACACAGATTATGAATTAAAGATTCATACATTATTACTTATTTAATACATCTGGGATTCCCAACTCCATGCTGGATTTTGCCTTGTAGAACTTGGACTTGTTGCAGAACCTGTACCCATCTCTTTTAACAACCATTCGTGTGTCATCTTCGACTTGTAAGGCAGTAGGCAGCATTAGCAAGAATACTGCTGGGAGGCAAGAGGCCAACTGGGTTTGGATGGCAGTTCACACAAGCAGTAAGTGGTAGTGACAGAATTAGAATCCACATTTAATTCCCAAGTCCACATATGTCCAAATAGCTCATTTATTCATTCATTGAACATTTACTAAATGCCAGGTAGCAGCTAGGTGAGCATGGGAAATCGTATCACCCTTCTAGATCTAAGTGCCTTTTTTTGGTAAAATGTAGTGGAATGGATGAGACTAATTTTCCAAGTGATGAATACAAACTACCAGTTATGCTAGAGATGACTGTAAGTAATGCACAGACATGGCATTGAATTACATTGAACCACCTGGGGAAAGATATATTTCCTTCTAATTCCTTTTTTAATCCTCCTATTTATTCAAGGAGAAAAGCCTCAGTTTGATGCTGCAGTATCATTAATATCTCTCAAATATGCGCCACAAGAAAAACCTGGTTATCAATTTCAGAGTTTTGGCAATATTAGACTAGAATTTAATAATGTAAATTTGTTTTGTCTGTATATTTGTTGTTCTTGTCCAGGTAATTTTATTTATTTTATTCTTTATTGAGATACTATTGTTTTACAACATTATATAAGTTTCAGGTATGCAATGTTATAATTTGACGTCTGTATATACTACATTGTTCTAACCACTACAATCTAGTTTCCATTAATCACCAGGCAATTGACCCCCTTTACTCATTTTGTCCTCTCTAAATCCCCCTTTCCCTTTAGGTAACCACCAAACTGTGGTCTGCCTCTATAAATTTTTGTTTTTCTATGTTCATTTGTTTTGTTTTTTTTATATTCCACACGTGAGTGAAATCATACCATACTTTTTTATGGTTAACTAATTTATGGAGAGTGATACTGGTTTTGCATTTATAAAACTGATATAAACATCCCTTTTATAATAAATGTATTTAAGGTTAAAGAAGTTTATTTACATGATGTATTAAATAACAGTAAAAGTGGTGGGTAGATCTGGCTGAAATCATGAAGGTCATATGTGACCAGCTAGAATTATATGAGATGTTTGAAATGAATCAGAACATTTCTTAGGCCTGTCCACCCTTGCTTGTCATTATGTTCTAAGGTTCATTTCTAGAACAAATGAAGATTCAGAAGGCATCGGATGTCCCTGTGTCTATTCCACCCTCATCTTGGCTGAGTACCCAACACAGGGCACTAGTGTCACATTCAGCTCTGCTCCAAGGGCTCATGAAAGGGCACTCTGGCCAGAGGAGCACTGAGGCCCACTGAGGGGGCTACTCTGGGATGGAGCCACCAGGGAGAAGTGTGGCTCTTCTGTAAAAAATGGCAATTTTGCAATTTTCCAAATGGGAAGCAGACTGAGCAGAGGTGAAGGCAAGGGTTTTGAAGTTAGGCAGCTCCCTGCATTTATTAGCTGCAAGATTTTTAGTAAGTTATTTAATGTCTCTGCTTTAATTTGCTCATCTGTAAAATGGAGAAAAATACCCAATAGGTTGTTATAAGGATTAAATAAGGGAGCATAAACAACAATGCCTGCAACAAATCAAGTCATAAATGGTAGCTACCATTTCTATTCATGTGGGAACTGAAGTGGGATTTTGAAAAAAAACAAAACAAAACACGCTATACATGTTTCTAATATCATACAGACCAGCAATTGGGCATCTGGCTTTGCTACCTCATTAAAATGTACCCATCAGCTTTACATTGGAAACCTGCACCTCTTCCTGTCTCCACACCCTAATCTCCATGTCCCCAGCAACCATGGACAGAAACCTGGCATCATTCTGAGTCACTTCCTTTTCCCCACTTTTAACTCAAGGACTGACATGTTATCACAGCACTGCCATGGGTGGCCAAGCCCCGCGTTTTAACTGAAAATTTTTATCACGTAAATATAGATACTAAACTTGTTCTTGTTCTGCAGCATCTCCGTAAATCTGATGAAGAAGTTATTTTTCAGATCTCAAAATTCCATGTAATATTTATA
Source organism: Lyroderma lyra (assembly GCA_004026885.1). NCBI lineage: Eukaryota > Metazoa > Chordata > Mammalia > Chiroptera > Megadermatidae > Lyroderma > Lyroderma lyra. Next base: position 88,189 of record PVJL010003059.1, read on the forward strand.
GCCTCAGAATATATTATATTTAAAGCTATGCATACCAGGGATAAGAAAAAGTTCCATAAGGGGAGAAATAAATATGCTAAATGTGTGCCGTATATCTGTCCTTCGAGGCCCGAGCATGCTTTATGCAGTGCTGCGAGTTTGTTAGTGAGAGCTCAGCTGCATTTCCCTGGCTGTTCTTTTTAAATATAAAGGAAGGTGATTAATTATAAATGTGCCCCAGCTACCCAAGTATGACAGTTTTAATTTTCATTTTTAACAATACGAGTAGGTACAATACTGAGTGCATGAAACTCAGTTGGTATGTGACAGGCCAGCAGAGGGTATGTGGGAGGTGAAGCTGAGAAGGTGAACTTGACCTTCCTGCCCATTAGCTCCTGCCCCATAGCTATTAGGTGGGGATGGCTGGTACTGTCAGCACCTCGCCACTTTGCCACCTTCATCCTCTATCTAAGACCATAGTTCACGTGTTTCTTTGCACACAAGACTGCCGTGCTAATGACTGCCAGTATTCTATTGGCTTCAGGTGCTTATGTTATCTGAAAAAACAAATACTTCCCTGTTTCACTTTTTACCCCACACTTTTTTCTTCATTTCCTATAGCCAGTTGTCTGTAATGCTCATGATACCTTTTGGTTTCCACATTCTATCTCTCTCCTCTCTCACCAAAGTAGGCCTTTCCCTTTAATGTTTCAAGTCTTATGAATAGATTGCCGTCCTTCCTCTGTTATCCTTATTTCTTAAGCTTTTCTACTTGGAGCATCACTGTCTGGTTATTTCAAGGGTGACAAGTTCCCACCTCTCAAGAGAATCCTCAGAAGAGGATGTGAAGAACATGTCACTTATACGTGTGCAACTGCAATTAGGGTTTAAAAATCCTAGTTCAAATAAGATCCACAATTTGGGATTGGCAAGCCAATGAAAGTAGTAAAATGGGAGTAACATCAGAAAGAAATGCCATGAACCTTCTTTCTTCATCTTTTTCATTAAAAGTCCATTCTCTATGGAAACTCTGAATGTGGTCATGTGGTTGGCACAGGTGTCAGGGGACACGAGGAAGGCTGGCAGGAAGGAGAGTGCAGTACCTGGGAGAGTGGGTGAGGAGAATATACACCTTCTGGCCAAATAGAACTTAAATGTGGCAATTTTTGAAAAATGTTTGCCATGATGAAGAACTATGTCTCCAATAAGTGTGCTGATTTTTTTGCCCTTACAGGTAAAATTACATTATAGTAAATGCCATCACAGAAGAGTATTCTGTATACATCCAACTATTTCAAAGTCTCAGAAGAGGGGCTGAAACAATAGCATTAAATTGGTCTAATCTTATAAACTCTAAGCAATGAAGAATCGTATGTTAAGGCTTTCCCAAATTTTTATCCAATTATGGGAATAAGGAAGGGGAAGGGATAAATGCTGTGTAGGATTTGGGTTGTTTTTAGGTAAGAGTTATCCTCCCATCTCACGCACCATTTTCTGCCTCCTTATTATAGATTCCTTACCTACATCTATTCGCAGACAAACATTTTCAGGTTTTTGGAAGAGGAGAGATACAAGGGGTAGATGGTGGCCACAGGGAGTGCGGTGACTTAAACAGTGTAAGCTTTGCATGAGAATTTCTCTTCTTCCTTTATTAGTTCCAAAGTACTTGTCCCCCATTACATTTGTCTCATCATCAGGTCCTTCATATAAGGAGCGTAATTTTCATCATCGCTTTTTACCAGGTATGTGGCCTTGAGCCACTTACTTTAGCGGTCTATGCCTTGGTTTCTCGTCTCTAACACTGGCATACCACTAGTACCTACTTCATAAGACTGTTGTAAAGGCTAGTAAGTTAATATCCATAAAGTACATAGAACAATACCCAGCACATAATAAGCAGCACCTAAATGACTGATGGAAAAATAGTGGTTATCATTGTTAAAAACACCTACGTCATGTTCCGTGGGAAATCACTATGTATAATCATTGCCTCATTCCTTTCCTAGATTTGTGTTTCTCACAGCAACTTTTCCCGTGTGCATGGCAGAATAAAAGGTCATTAGGTATTCAGAGCTGTTGCTATTGCAATACGAGATGTTAGCAGGCGGTGCAAACACTCTTGAGGCGTTCCCACAGGCAGTGTGTTGAGCCCCCTCCACTCTGCAGCCTGAGCTGACTGGCACATAACTACTCCTGACAAGACTGATGATCTGACTGTCAGAAGAACTGCTGTTCTGTATTTTCAGGCTGAAACATCTTCATTCCATTTTAGACTACACGGAAATGAGCATGCAGTGTCCCCAGACATTGCCCATGTACCATGGCAGACTTCTTATCATCTTTGGATGACCAATACGTTGAATGAAATGAACACATTGCTCACAAATGGAAATTTCACAAATAAAATCAAAACCTGACAAAATCCTTTGTTCTCAAATCACAAAGCAAGAAATCTGTTTCAGCCTTGGGACTGTCTTTGATAAGATGCATAATGGCCTGGTACAAGGACTTAAAATTAAACACTCCAGCCGTTCCTACAGTCTGACCAAACGTGGCCATTCAGTGATGAGGGGAATCCCTGTCTAGAAGATAGCCCTCACTTCAATGCATCTACAGTACAAAAGCAGGAAACTGGTGATGGCAGACCCCGAAAACTTGTTGATTGTTTTAAACATGCCCTAACCGGAGCTAGATGGAACATGCAAAGCCTTTGGCATCAGGTAGATCTGGGCACTAATCTTCTCTCTCTCTCACTTATTAGCTATAACCTGAACTGTGTTTCAGTTTCCTCATCTGTGAAATGCTAAGAGTTGATACACGCTTCAAACTGGTGTTGCTGGAATTAAATGAGAAACTTTGAATGGCTCCTGTGAAAGTACATGACACATAATAGCCATTCAGTAAACATTTGTGTCTCCCTGGCCCAGCGCTCTGCTGTTAATTAGGACTTGAACAGTGGGAGCCTTTGCCAGGTGAGAACTTATGTCCTCTTTGAATACGTTCAACTGATGCTGGTGGAGATTACTGTCACCTGTCTACCTCTTCTTTACCTCAGCTCCTCTACTCTCTGTTGGTTTTTGTTCCTGACCGGACTTTTACTTTTTGGCACCCCTCATTGTTACCCTGAGAATCTTGGCATTGAACCTGTCCTCATACTTTTCATACAAACTAGGTTCTGGTATTCTGTCCAGGTTTCTTTAAGTTCTGGACTTAGGGCTTGGCTTTACACTTCCAGGCTGTTTTTGATAGTACATTCCAGTCTTACCTCATGCATAGTTCAAAGATGGCCTCATTACAACGAAACAAAAGTAAACCAAAAACAAAATAATGTGTCGTATTAGTGTTTCATCATATTTTCAGAAATATCTCTTTATTATGGAAGATTCCTTCTCACAATGGCTTAGTGTACTTTGTTCGATCTCAAATGTGATTTTCAATGGTCCCAGAAGTAGCCTGCACCACCTGGGCCCTCATTTAAGGCCAGGCTGAAATGAAATGATTGTGTTTGGTTTAGAAAGGCAGAGTCCCAAATTGGAGGATAGGGAAGATGAGAATGCTCATGTGGAGACTGAGAGCCTGATTGACGAGAGCAGGGGTGGGGAACTGGAGAGAGTGGCCAGGTGGATCAGAAATAACAGATGCCAAGACAGTAGTGGTTAAATGGGAGGGCCCAAGTATGTGGAGCAGACAGGGTTAGGGTCATGGACACCAAAGCAAACAAACACAGCAGATGCACAGGAATCTGGGGCTGTCTGGGGAATTGCGCGTGATAGGAAGAGCTCATGTGGGTGTGGCATGGGAAGCCCAGGCCTTCACTCTGTAGGAGCAGAGCCATAGCCCTCTGCTCTGGGCTAACCATTGCTAACTGCAGTGCTGTACACACCACAGCTGAATTTAAAGAATTTGTGGAAAGTGGCCTTAATTGAGGTATCATTAGGCCTTATCACCTTTAATCTAATGCATCTCTGAAAGCAAGGCATATCTTCCTAAGTTTGCATGGAAGTGAACTGTTATTGGGGACTGGCTAACAAAATGGGTTCAAAGCCTTATCATTTTCAATAGAAATGAGATTGGCTTCAGCATTTCCATTAGAATGGACAAAATCAACCTAATCTAATTGCTTCTGCATATGTCTCTTCTCTTTACACCATAGTCCTACAAGAAACAGTCCTTGATAGTGGAGAGTCTTATCTTGATGACCAACCACAAAGACAGCGAAGTAGGGTATTTGAGATGAAAAAATAAGAAGGCAATCAATTCTATCCCTCTCTCAGGGCAGTCTGGCCTAACCTGACTAAATTTCGAGAGAATGGAATTTTTAAAAAAGCATAAATCTAGTCTACAAAAGCCTCTGATCATTCAACCCCTAAACCAGGCACCTCAGAAGATACTCCTTCTATCTCAACTCATATGTGGCTAAGGAGAATGATGGATAAGGAAGAGCCTTCCAGAAAGGAAAAGCCATGGAGGGTAATGACCAAATGGGCCCTCCAAGGTCTACACATGGGTCTAAGTCTCCTGGGAGATAGGTCCTTTCTGAAGTTCCTGAGCAGCAGGGTTTCATCATTGGCCTTGGCCAGGGACTGCTGTTTCCCATGACCTCTTTTCTGCAAGGGGGATTTTATTGTAGCCATCCTATTCCGACACCAACACTACATATCGGGGGTATGTGGGCAGAGCCAGACAACTTGCCTGTTTGTTCACAGGTCACCAAACTATGGGAGCTATCTCTGCTCTTGCTGGAAAAGGTGGTGTGTGACTTCATGCTGGATGCAAGGACTAGGTGGGGCTCTGCAAGCACTCGGATATTTGCTTACCCAGAGGCACAAACTTGGATGGGGACTGCCACAGACTTTGTTTTCTAGCCTCCCTTGCCACTGGACATGGACATATGACTGAATTCTCACCAACAGAACATAAAGTGATGGCAACCACTTCCAAATCACTTACTTAAAAGAATGTTTATTGCTCTTCATTTCTACCCCTCCGCAGGAACAAGCATTGGCAACTCTGATCATGAAGAGGGTGATTGAAAAAAAAAAAAAAACATGGAAGAAACCCAGGTCTTGGAATAACCTAATCTAGCAGAGCCACCCTATCAGCCTGAACTGCTCACTCCAAACTGTTAGGCCAATGAGAAATACATTTATTATATTTAACCTGTTGTTTGGGACCTCTTTGTCCTAGCAAATAGATCCTCTTTCATCCCAGTGCATGAAATCACGATTTCAAAATGATTTGATGTAAGAGCAAATATAAGTATCACCTCTAGTGTAATTTGAATTTGAAATTTCAGTTCTAGGTACCACAAAGCCATTTTTTCTAGACATTATAAATTCTTCGGTCAGCAGTTTAGCATCTGAGATATATTACCATGCCGAAATTTCATGTACAAAAGTGCAATACTGAAACATAGTCCCAAATGACTGAAAACACTGTTCAAAATCCTGCTAATTCTGTACCCTTCAGTATCAAGAAGCGACAGACTTAAAATACATTCCCCTTTGCTGGTTCAATGAACATGTTAGCTAAATAAGAAATGAAGCTATGCATGCCAGGGGGATGCTCTGGTACTTCTGCCTTAGTGTTACTTATAAATACAAGAATTTGTGTTCTATAGGGAGCAGGAATGCCAATTATGTTTTTCTTAGCTGCTATTAAATACTCATGTTGAAACTAGTTTTTTTTGCTCCTTCTTGTCACTGAAGTAGAATTAGTTTAACAACACTTGCAATACAATTAACTGCTTTGGATGTCCTGTGGAGTTTGCTATAAACTATACTCTTATTCATGCAGACAGTGTTTTCACACAGATCTAGATGTCATATAGCCTCTGTCCACACAATCATTACACATAAGAACACCGTGAAGCTCTACGAGGCTTCAGTTGCACACAGGACAGAATGATGGCTGTTTAGTTTGCCTTCTTAATGTTTTCTAAGATGGGCAATCTCACAAGCAAATGAATAGAGACCCAGGAGCCCTACTGAGTAAGTACATCAAAGTAAGAATTTAGAAAATATATAGGATTTTATACAAGAGTGGAGAAAAGCTTGGGAAAGCTGTTGTGATGAGACCTTAATGTAGAGAACAAGGAGACAAAGCCCTATTTTATTTTCACTCAGGAGAGGATTTGTAAAGAATATGGGCATTCATAAGCTATTTGGGTGTGGTGGGAAAAGGTAAAGAGACTTACCTTTTATACAGTGTACAATATATATTAAAAAGAAAAGGCCCAGAGAAGGAAGTAATACCTGAGTATGTAGGAGATATACTCAACAATTACAATAAAACTCTGAAAGAAAGAATTGTCATTGTGGTCATACTTAATTTCCTCATCATAAGCATAGGGAAAAAACCCAGAAGGGACAGTCAAAGTGTCTCAGGTGAATTACACTGGAAAACTTGTGTTTTGGACATTTTCAAAGCTCAAAGTGTTTTGATTGTTCTTGAAAGTGGGAATTCTAGTGAGACTAGGAAGATAAACAATATCCTTAATATCCTATGATCTCACATTTTCTACTGCTTGCTTAAAGCACAAATAAAAGAACAGAAAACACACACTCTCTCAACCCCTGTTAAGTCTTCAATGACCATTTCTCAAGTCATTCAAAGGAAGATTAATGCTGACAGAAGGAAGCACCTAAAAATGTTGATGGCGAAGTATAGGTCTTACACATTAACCATGTTGAGTGAGAATTTTTTGGTATTGTTTATCGTGGGCAGCATGATTTGACTTACACAACGGCTATCTGAAACCATGTAATAAAAAGCTTTTCTATAATGCATTGGCTTTCAGATCAGATGTCAGTGTTCTTTGATCTTTGTTGCTCAGATGTTCTCAATTATGTGGAACAGAATTCAGCAGGTGTTTGATTGTTTACCCAGTAAAGGGGAAGGTGAGCTGGGATTAAATTGTTATGACATAGCTTTGTTTTAGCCTTGCTGAGTCTCACTGAATTTGGAATGATTGTGTTGTGGCAATAGCAATCTTGCTAAGTACAATAGAACAAGGAAAAGCTTGGCTCGGAAACTAATGGACTGCAGCTACCATCTGTGGGATTGAAACTAAATGCCTCTAAAAGAAATACTCATAAATGTAACTAGCCATCTTGTTGATTAGCTTGCGGGTGGACAGGATTCCTGTTGCCTAGATGAACCAGCACAACCTCTTTCTGGAAGCCACTACATAGATGAATACCCATTTGCTTCTGAATACCCATTTGTCCAATAAATTCCAATATATTCAAAGCCCCTTTGAAAGAAGACACTTGTAATCAAATTATGTAAAATGTAGAAAATTATATCAACACTTTGCAAAGTGTAAATTAAAATAGAAAAACGTAAGTTCTCGTGCCAGCATTTGTAAGATCATTCTTTTCCGAGGCAACACGTCCGGCTCTAGTCTGGTATCCCATTCTCTGAGGCTAAGTTAATGATAAGCTGAAAAGTTCAAATTTATGTTCCTTAACTAATTTAAAAGAAATTTTCAGTCTCAAGTCTCACTATTAGTGTACATTCTTCTTATTTTTAAAGAAAAAGAATTAATCTTGGCAAGTGCACAGTAGTGCTTCTCTCAGTGCACACACGGGCACACACCACTCTAAGACTGTATCAACTGTTTTTAGCACATCTAAATTCTGGATTTCTCTATCTTTGACTCCAGAATTGCTTTTGAGGATACCATTCTGCACTGATATCCAGTTAGTGGTGAAATTTTGAATAATTTAGAATAATCCCATAAGTATATCACCTAACCCTGAACTGTTTTTCAGAAAGAAGCAAGAATTTGAAACCCTCAGGCATATTTACTTTTCTTGTTTTCTCAGGATTTCATCTTGCAGCCCAAGGAAATCCAGACACCAATGTGGATTTTGCTAACAGTTTGTCAGATGAGAGGGGTTAATACTGGCTCAGTTCTCTGCCTCTATTCATTTTCTTCTTGGAGCCTAACCTCCCAAATACAGAGGTGCAACATCAAGTGGCCTGCTCCTTGGCCATTCAGTGCCCATCTCAGCCTGGAGAGACAGAGGAGCTCAGCATCATATAGCCTCTGCTGCTAAGGGCTTTAGGTCATGATTCCAAAGCTTCTGCCTTGTCTTAATTTATTGGATCTCAGTTTTGTTAACTGAATCTGCCTGAGAACCAGCCTAATAATTCCCACTCTCTTTAGTTTGCCTTATGTTAGCTCTAGTGTCCCCCGCCCTTCTTGTTCCTTTTGACTCTATAAGAAGTTGAAGTCTTACTTCTGAGCCCTAGCCAATCGTTGAGGCCCTATATATTTCTTGAATATTCCCACTTGTTCTATTTAACTGGTGCATTGAAATGTCCCTTTATTGCCTAATGTCTATGGTCGTGGTAACATGGTGACTGCCGTCATTCATATACTGGGCTCTGTCTCCGAGTCTAGACTTTCTCAGAGTGTTACCGCTGACATGCGATACCCTCTTTTATGTCCCCTGCTGATGGGGGAGTGCCAGGTCCTGGCACCCTGAGTCTACTTTGCTTCAGTATAACTCAGTAATGTTCAACAATCTCCCATTAAATGATGAGATGTTGGAATGTTTACCTATTCTATTAGAATTCTGTTACACTTTCTAATTTTCCAAATGTTGTCTCTTTCTACATCTCCATTGATAGACTACTCCTTCCCATCTATCTGTTGAAAAACTCCGTCCTCTCTTGATGGCAGGAATAGCCCGATGCTCCTCTTCATCTTCATGTTCTCAACTGGACAGAGACCTGTCACATCCTGTAGGGGGAGAGAGCAAGCTTTGGTCCTGGACTATCATGTTCTGTCTTATCTCACTCTAGTAACTCTTCCGTGCTCAGCCAGATAGGCTCCAAGTGGCAGTATAGTATTTGTACTAGAAGGCCAGTACAAAATGTAAGTAATTGTCACTTCTTTTTCTTCTATTTCAAGTTCCTGAGACCCTTGTTGATCCTTTCTTTTGTTTTTAATCAGATCAAGGAATCAACTAGAATAGCCACAACACTTTATTAATAGCTATGACCTCAGCACTGACAGCAATCCTGCAGGCTGGGCAAGATCAGACTCATTTTGTATAACAGATGAGGATGGTAAGGCCCAGAAAGGTCAAGGTGATTTTGCCTTTAGCTCTTTGCTGTTCAGGCCCCTCCAAGTGGGCAATAGTGAGCAGGAACCCAAGGGAACTGAGTACACGTGGGGTCAGGAGAGGGTTTAATGGGGAGCAGACAGGATCACAAGGGAGTTTTAATTCTTGGGTCAGGCAAGTGGGCTACAGCAAAGGCGTAGCCAGCAGCTGGAGATGTGACTCTTGGACCTGAGTCTATTAATAATTGGGGGTGGGGGTGGGGCAGAGATGGAAAGATCTGTGTATTAAAGGCTATGTCTGCAGCGGTTTAACTTTTGACCAGCTCTGACCTTTGTGCAGAATTGACTAAAGAAATCTGTGCTCAGTTATGCTGCCGGCCTCCGAGAGGAGAGGGGGTGGCAACTTGCTTATTTTCTGACCTGCTCTTCTTAGTTTAAGGACAAATCAACCAATTGGCACTATTCATAACTAAAAGGAAACCCAAAAGAGGAATAAAATGGCAAAACTTGGATGGAATGTATTAAAACAGTATCAGTTGTCAATGTGACTTGGTTATTACGTTGGACTAAAGGTCTTTAGCAGCTTACAGGGCCCTGCAGGATGAGACCACTTTGCCCCATGAGCCTGCCTGATTTAGTAGCTACCAACTCTCCAGTCCCCTGGCCTGCTCCAGGGGCCCACTGCTCTCCTTGCTTGGAGGAAGGCAGAGGTAGGCACATATAATACAAACACTTAGCAAGTTTCTGCCTCAGGCATTTGCTAGTCAGATTTCTTCCTGAGATGCTCTTCACCCAGCTATGGGCAGGGTGTGTTCTCTATGCCCTCTGTAACACTCATCTCACCTGAAAAAATCTTCCCTGATTGCCTTACGTAAGAACACAACCTCACTTCTCCCATCCCCTCATCACTCCTTATCTACTTGACTTGGCCTTCTCTTCCCCTCCTGTCCTCCATGTGTACGTGTTTATTGTCTGCCTCTCTCATTGCCATCCCCATCCCTACCTCGAAATGTCAGCCCCTACAACAGGCTTCTGTGTTCTGTTGACATACATTGACCCAGCACATAGGAGCATACCAAGTGCCCAAACAGTATTTGTTGAACGAATTTATGCTAATTATTTCATGGACTAATATCCCTCATGTTAACACCAGTTTGATTTTATTATATGTCTTATTTTATTATTACACTAAATTTGGTATTGACTATTTTGTGACTTAGAAAGTATCTCCTTCATCCTCTCCCCCAATTTTAAATGGCTGGCAGAGATATAAATAACCAGATATCAATCCACATAAAGGATACAGGAACAAAAGTGAAACATGCAGTAGAATTAGAAGACAAAATTTTGTCTTCTATTAATCAAGCCAGTGGATTCTATTCAAAAATTAGGAAAAAACTAGCACACTACTCTTTAGTTCCATTAGGTCATTGTGGAAAAATCCTAATTTAAATCCAGATCTTGTTACTTATTATTTGTATACGTGGGTAAACTACTTAATTTCTCAGGTTCTGACTTTCCCATTCTATAAAATGAACATAATTACAGTGTTGGCCTCATGGCTCTGCTGGAGATTAAATGAAAACAGAAGGCATTGAGGTCCTCAGTCTGGTCCCTGAAGGGGTGGAACTCCCTTGGGAGGTGGGAGACTGGGATGAGAGGTGCCCTGCCTGGCTCTGCCACAGACCATGCCAACTGCTCCACAAAACAACCGGCTCCTTAGCTGACCCTCGAAGCAACAAAGCCACTGTGAGATGCTGTGTCCATGGAAGAGCCCATTATGTCATGTGCCTAAGTCACCTTATATATTTTTAAAAGAAAAATTCCCCAAACATAATCCCTTTCACATCTCTTGTAAACACAAATCTCACATACTAAACTGGGCTTGGGCTTGGTGTGAAACGTGAGGATAAACACACCCTACATTTATAGAATGAACTGGAAGCAGTGCTCTCACATAGAGTTCTGACAATCCCCTGAACTAATTTGCTGTTTTACCCTGGTGTGCCAACAGGAACTGCCTGTGGAAATGAATGAGCTGGTCTGGGTGGACAATACTGTAAATAACAGCCACCAGGAAAATAAAAGATCCTGAGGAAAATTAATTTTCAACACTGGCGCAGAGCAGTGAAAACAGAACTTGCTTCTCCTGCTTATGATTTATAATGTGTCCTTTCTTAACTCACAATAATGAATCACTGACTTTTCCTCCAAGGAGTTTATTCTCTCTCTGAGCTTGACTCTGCATATAGGTATATGCAAGGACAGGAACCTTCCTTCCATTTGGAATTCTATGCTATGTTTCTACCTCCTATTCTTTTCAACATTAACAAAAAAATCTCCAAGAGGAATTTTTCCAAAGGGTACCTCCTTCATCCCTTTCTTGTTTCTTTAGAATTCTCAGCTAACTTTCATTAACATGGAAGTTTCTAACAATTGGATTGGAGCATAAAATTCATATTCTTCCAAAGAACATTTTTATGATTCAAAGGTCAATGTTAAACCAGTGATGAAAAGCCATTAAAAAAAAAAGAATACATGATCAAAAGTGGTATGCATTTTGTAGTTGTATTTAAGTTTTAAAATATGTATTTAATAGGTCTTAGAGTAACTCTCTTACTAACATAGTTATACTCATATATGTGCTATTTGGTAATCACAGTGACCTGGAAATCCATCAACTTTTAGTGATGTTTCCATTTATTTGTACTTTGACTTATTCAAAGCCCACCTGTTCTTAGTTTCTGCAGATTTTGTTGCCAAATCTGGTGGTTACATTTCTCAATATTGAGCTTATTTCACACCTTGGCAGCATCTGCCACTACTGATCCTTTATTCCCTTCTTCTAGAAAC
>PVJL010003059.1:100196-170385 GCA_004026885.1 Lyroderma lyra
CCCCTCCTTTCCGTCTTTCTGAAAATCTCCCAGTCCTCTACTGCTGTTTCTTCTGCCTGGTACGCTTTCGTTCCTGAACGATCTGTACCCCTCCCTTACCTGGTTAATGCCTATGCATCTGTCAGCTGTCAGTTGAGCTTTCACTTCCTCCAGGAAGTTTTCCTGACATGAAGGTCCCCTCCTGTGAAGTCTGTAGTGTCTGGACCTCCCCTTCATGCCTAGTCCTGTTGCACTTTAATTGTCCGAGGACTTGTAAGCCCTGTCAGCTCCATGTGCCCAGAAGGAGTGTCTAAACTGTTTGCTAATGGCTTGCGTAGTGCATAAAACATAGTAGGTACTCAATAAATATTTGCGGAAAAATAAAAGGAAGAATAAAATCTGGCTGTCAGGTTCTAATAGACTTTATAGCATATCTGCCTATCCATAAAGTATGAGCACCAGACTCTTTGGTATCTTTAGACATAGATTGTAAAAATACCCATCTTAAAATAAAAAAAGGCAACAATAACACCACCCAATGTTTCCTGAGTATCACATGCTGGCACTGTGTGAAATCTTCACATGGGCTACATCATTCTGTTCTCACAGTGATCTATGAAGCACAGACTATTTCTCCACAGTACAGATGAAGAAAATAAGGCTAAGGGAGGTTAATAATTTGACCAAAGTTAGTTGGCAGAGCCTGGATTCTATGTAACGCTTAAATCCTTGCCTCCCCAAAACCATTCAACAAAATGGATAAATGTGTACAACAAGAATGTACTGAATACTTGTTTTATGTAAAATACCCCAAAGCATGTATACATACAATCCCTGCTCTACACCAGTGAAAATAACCAGAAACATTGAAGAGAGGGACTGTTTTGCATTTGGCTAGTCATTACCATCAGCCTGGCAAAATGTTCTATATTACAAGGGAGAATACAATTGGGAAGGCCAGAAAACTTTCAGCTCTTCTGCATCAGATAGTGTAATTTTATCATTTAGCATAGAATATAAATGTGCAAGTTCATTAACAGTGAAATCCAGATGCAAATGCAAATAGAGAAATATAACGGAAAACCAAATAGCAGATTCTCATTATCTGGCTTTTGTTGAAATCAATGCCAATGCTCTCCACTCTAAACAAGTAATGAATTACAGAGTTCTAGGCCTGGAAGAATGCTAGAAATTATTTACCCTGGTTCTCCCCAATTATTTATTAGCTTGAGGTCCAAAGGAATATAACTAGTAAGTATGAAGAGTACCAGGACTCCGGAAAACTGGTTGGCAGAATCTGCGAAAGCAGAACCTGTACCTGTCCTGAGACCCAGCCATTCCACTCTTGGAAATACCAACAGAAATGCTTTTATTGTTCGTGTGTGTGTGTATGAACATATTTATATATACAGATACACACACACACACCCACACCCACATGATAATGCTCATACAAGCATTTTTTTTCAATAACCCCAGACTGAAATCAATCCAGTGATCATCAATAGACTGAGCAAGTAAATCATACTACATTTAAAAAAATGGAATATACCATGTAGCAATGACAGCAAAGTACAATGAAAGACAACCATGTGGATGAATCTCAGAAACCTGCTGAGCAAAAGAAGCTATAATTTTATCACAATCTAACTTACATAAATTTCAAGAAAGAGCCTAACCTAATTTGTGATGTCATGAGTCAGAGGACTGGTTACTAGGGGTGGTTTACTGGAAGGGGACCCAGGGGTCTTTGTTGGGATGCTGGTGATTTCTAGCTCTTGATCTGAATGCTGAGTTCACATGTGTGCTCACCCCACGCTAATCCATTGAGCTGTATACTTACTATATGTGCGCTTTTTCTGTAGGGATGACAAGATAACTCCCCTCCCTCCAACATTCTTTTTGGAGGCACTGTCATAATCAGTCTCATATATTATCAAAAAATTCTCCAGCACAATGGGAAAAACTTAAGGAATGCTGTGAATCTTAATTTTGCTAAAACTAACATTTGCTTCAGTCATATCAACAGAAATAAATACTTCAGTACTGAAAATGTTTGCTAAAGAAACAAATGTGTTTGGTGAGAAAACAAAAAACAGTATTTCCTTTGGCAAGCATTTGTTGGACTGGAGATAGCAAACGTAAAACTTCCAAAGTGTCACTGAATTTGCTTACATGCTCAGTTTACTCAAGACTCAGAATTTTTGGAGTTGTACTTTTTAAAAACTGTAGCGATAACAATAATTGTAACAGAAATAAAAAGATTGAATTTCTAAACTCTTGCTATGGCTATGTCCCAACTACACACAGTTCTACCTGATAGGTATTAGGCATTCGAAAATATTTGCTATGAATAAAAGCATAGTATACTGAGTACTTTTTAGAATACTTTAGAATACTTCTAACCAATCTGTGTCACATACAGATACAAGGAGTATTTTTTAGTACTTGGTAAATAGGAAATAACCTATACTTCTTTACTGTTTTAGCACTTACATAAATTAGAACAATGACTGAATAAAACTCTACCAAAGTGCTAATTAATATTATGAGTATTTACAAAATACTTGTAAATGATAGAATATCATCACACAATTTATGAAACCACAAATCATTTAAAGAAGTTTTATTAAAGAATAACTTGAAAATCATTAAGACCTTAGAAAAATGAACAACCCTCCCCCTGCCACCCTATGGTTCTCTACATTTAGAGGAAAAATGGAGACACGAGTATTACTCTCTCTGGAAGTTATCCTATATTAATCTGGTGTCAAGAAAACCTTACAAAATATTAGCTTTCAGGGAAAAACACTTACAATTTATATTTTCTACTTTTAAGTAATATATTCTACGACTCTAAAACCTATCTAAACTACCATTAACATTTTAAAAGAAAGTTCTTCAGTTCTTACCAAACAGAAATAAATAATACTGACAACAGCATTAGGGAACATAAACATAAAATTACCTGTTATTAAAAACTTAGCACATTTTTCTCAAAGAAATATATTACTCAGCTATAAAATAGTATGTTTGCCATTCACACTAATGTTTCAACATTATGGTTCAATCTTCTAAAAAGCTGACATGGAAAATAATGGCGTAATAAACTAATTCATCATAATGTGCAAAAGAAACCGCTGGAATAAATTGTAATAACCTTTCAAAAACTAGCAGCTTTTAAAAGTATTAATTTCTACTCCAGATAATTGGAAAGGACACCTGGGTGGGTAGGTAATATTTTTTATGGGATTGCTCTGTCAGGAGCTCAGATTGTCTCTGGACTTAGCAATGATCATTTAGCACTAAATGACAGTGAATCTTGCAAATAGGCCCTCTAGATGGTGTTTGCCATAAATTACCAAACTCAACTCCCCTCAAGGTCAGCCACAGGAGAGGGCAGGTATCAAACGGCCTTCGTGGAGACCTAGAGTGATCCTTGGGTTTCTCATAAAAGGACAATAGTTGTGTTGGCTGCCATAAAATCAACTTAATGGACTGACAACTTAAATTATCATCCAACTTTGACAACATTTGTTCCTAGAAATCAGCTGAAGGATGCTTTTTATCAAAGTGGGGGGAAATGGATAACAATATGTTTTGCTCTATACCAGATCATAAATATTTTTAACAATACTAAGTGGGGAATGAATTAATATTAGAAGCCACAGTAAGTTTTACTTGACACATTAGAAACAGCATCTAAGTAATATTAAAACGACACTTGCTTTTGAAGCAATTGATATACAAGTGCTGTCCAGAAAGTATCCAGCTATGTAATAATGAAAAATAGAGGTATTTATGGCAGGATTGTTTCTAGACAGCCCATAGTAATAAAATGGAGTGTGTGTGTGTGTGCGTGCGTGTGTGCGTGCACATGTATGAGCATGCATGCATATGTTGTAGGGAAGAAGGTTGCATTTGTCTGACACTGAGTATTTTTACTAAACCTAAAAAATTAAAAAGAATATTGATTTCTGTCTAGTTTTACTTTATCAGTGAAGTCCACTGGACCTACAGGAAAGAGAGATTCTTCAGGTCTCGTACTACCTTGAATAAATCATTAATTAATGTTTTCTATGCCTCAGTTTTTCCATCTGTAAAGTAAAATAATTACACAGGATATTTTGAAGAAAATGGAATTAATCTCGGGAGTAAGAACCAAATAAACCTTAGGGAATCATATCAACGTATTTGTGAAAATAATCTACTCTAGACAATCAATTAATGATTTTAAAGGTCTATTTGGCAAAAAATATTACAATAGCTACACTAATAAATTGGAATTTTGAAG
This sequence comes from Lyroderma lyra, assembly GCA_004026885.1. Taxonomy (NCBI): domain Eukaryota; kingdom Metazoa; phylum Chordata; class Mammalia; order Chiroptera; family Megadermatidae; genus Lyroderma; species Lyroderma lyra. Next base: position 104,470 of record PVJL010003059.1, read on the forward strand.
GTAAATTAAACATCATTGTTTAGCTGAATTTTCATTACTCATCTAATTATGATGCCATCCTATAATTGCAGTTATTATTATTATTAATTATTATTATGACACAAAGCTACAATTATTTTCAGGCATTTTTATAATAATATTTATTATCTCTTGGAAAGCAGGACTTCACTGTAGATTTGGCTAAAAGAAATGCTACATTGAATAAAAGCAAGATCTTCCTTGAACCCAATGGCATCTCAGACCATGAATATTACTAGTATGATATCCAATGAACTCTGTATACTTTGTGAACTGCAAAAGTTCCCAAACAGAATTTATAATTTATTTTGTGCCTTTCTCTCCCATAATTAGTCATCACTTTCTCTCATGTCTCTCTTTGTACTAGCTCTTGCATTTCTTTCTCTCTTTCTAGTACCAACCACTGTCACTTCTGTCCAGAACCTCATCACCTTAGAACTGAATTATTGCAGTAGTTACTTTGCTCCTGTTCTCTTTCCACAAATTCATTCTGCCTAGTTCTGCCAAATGAATCTTTTTTAAAACACTATTTTAATTATTGTCATTCTTCTGCTCAAAAATTTTCAATGACTCCCCATCACTTGGAGGCCAAAGGCCAGAGTCTCTTTAGCTAGAATCAGAGCCTTTGGCTTTCTGGCCTCATTTCCTTTTCCAATCTTGTCTTTTCCAGGTCCCCTGTGCACGCCTGCAGGATAGTAAGGGCACCTGCAGTCTGGCCACCTCTACCTGAAGTACCTGCCGTCCTCTCTGCCTAGCTAGTTGCCTTCCCCTGTGAGGCCATTTTCACTGTTTTAATCAATAGTCAGCACCTTCAGCCATGAAATTGGAGCCTTCTTTTTTTTTTTTTTCAATTAAACACAATTTATTTCACTGTTGCAATGTTACTTCAGTTTTTGTTGCTTAAGAGTTTCTATGTCTTTTCTTACTAATTTTTTTATAAAGCTGTGTGAGGGCAAGGGTGTTTGTGTTCTTATTCTCTGCCAATCTGTCTAGCAAGGTGTTATGAAAATAGTTGGCAATCAGTAACACTTGTTTAATGAATGAATGTAAAATGCTGCTATAGGCTTCTTGTAAGATTAGGATGAAAGCTATTCCATTGTGTTTGTAACTTGTGGTATTCAGAATAGCAATTCATGTATGTAAGACATTTTCCTGAGTTTCATAAATCTGTTTTAATTTTTATGTTCTTAGTGAAATTCTAGATTATAAAATATAAGCTGAGCACATGAGATTTATGTTAAAATCTGACTTTGCTATAAATTTGGGCACCATTACAATAAATACAAGCTAGTGCATATTCATTAAACTAGTACTAATTTCCTGAAAGTTCTTTACTAATAAGAAATTCAATAAGTTCTAAACAAAACTTAGAACTTATTTTGAGAATAAATTTAGAAAAAAAGAGATAAGTATGCAGCAGTCCAGAATCTTTATTTTATAAATTAGACATATATTTTAACATTATGTTCTGTAGTTAAGAGCATGGATTTTGGAACAAAACCTGAGCTGGACACTTGCTTCTGCTACTTGTCAGGTGTGCCATCTTATGTTAGTAGCTGAATGCCTTTGAATCTTAAATTGCTCACAAGGCATATAGGAATATTAATACCTACTTTATTTGAAAAAGCTTAGACGAATAAACCTTTTCTGAGCTGTTCATTAGGATAAAGAATTTAAAGGCTGTAGGGCACCTTGCCCAGTACCTGGCATATTAATAAAAGGTAGTTTTGTTTTGAGTTTTCCTTTTTCACTCATTACCTCTTTTCTTTTACGGAGGCAACTGGCTTTCCTAATAGTTAAAGAATATGAGTATAAGAGTCTCAAAGATCTGAGTTTGAATTGTGACGCTATCATGTTACTAGTTTACTAAGCTTTTTATTAACCTATCTGAGCCCCAATAGTGTAAGAAGACATACCAGGAAAATGAAATCTCCTTGTAGAGACATGATCTACTTAAAAATGCCTAGCATAGAATAGGCACTCTATAGCAGATTTATAATTCTTATGAGTCTTCTCCCAGACAGGTACCATCCTACTATGTATTGAAGAACCCATGCTCACAAATATTTCTTAAGTAGGAAAGTTTTCTCTATTATATTTCATTTGCAGAAAATTATAATTTGGTATTATAAAAATTATTCTTATAAATAAGTAATATTTGTATAGTAACATAGTTTATAAAATGCCTTTATAACTTAGGAATGTACTCTAAAAATATTTCTCAAATTAGCCATTTGTTGCTGTATTATACCAACAATTATCCTTACAATCCATTCTACCATCAGAGTGCTTTAGAATTAACAATAATGATAAACTACCGATATTAAGGAGCTAGTAAAAAAGTTAAATGTATTATTGTCATAGGTCTGTATTTTTTGAAACACTTGACAGTTAAAATTGGTCAGATGAAGTTGAGCAATCTATCATAGATTCTTCATCTCAGTAGTAGATCTTGGATATAGAGGCCTCCTCTAGTCAGGCTTTGACAAAAGACACTTAATAAAAGTGTCTTTGGCTTCTTGAATATTGTTTAGAATATCAGCTAGGTCACCAGTTCTCATTCAGGTTAAAATACAATTTTTAAAATCTGGTAGATGGTTTCTGGAACATATGTAAACAAAAGAAAACAAAGAATATGGGTATATTCTTACACTAAATAACTTTCTTAAATCTAAACACATGCATGAGGTCATATGCTCAGATGAATGACTTACTGTCTAAATTCAGTGGGAATACAATTAAATGGTAAGAAATGGAAAGCACCTTCCAGTTTTATAAGACTGAGCTGTTTTTTACTATTATAATATCTGAAGCTCACGCTTAATACCTTATCAAATACATCTACTTCACTTCAACATCTATAATGTCAAAGCCAAACCTCAACAACAACTTGGAGTGCCATTAATTCCTCTGAAAAACTTTGAAGAGACTGAGAAAGCAGCAGGCTGAATCCCATTGAGGCCTTCAGGATGTTCCCAATACTCTAGAAGGTACACATGTACTTTTAGAACCATGTGTGTAAGGATAGCATTATTCATAATACTTCCGATGAGTAGCTTGCATTATAACCATCCCTTATACAAGGTATTATATATGGCTCTATATTGCAGCAGTCCTGATTTCCAATGTTTTGTCCTATGTGCAATCCTCAGTTTAGTTGTTATGACCAATATAGCTACATTTAAGAACATGATATAATATGTTATCAGAGTAACCTCCACTTAGAAACTGACAATTGAACAGCCTTGGATCAGCACTGGTACTAGAATAATCTTTTCAAGATCTGCTCCCAGAACCCCTCCACAGGCATAGTGTTTTCTTGTCTTTGGTCTTTGCTTCCTTTCATTGCTTCCACCTTCCTCCCATCATCCAGCAGGAATTTCAAACCTTTTGGGAACTTCTTAACTGTTTCAGTGTTTATATTTACCAGACCCAGAACTATTGCTTGTTTATAGCATTAATGGTCATTTCAGAGCCATTTTACAAGTGAATTATTTTGATACTCATAATAAGATTTTATGAGATAAGGAAACTGAGGCATGAGGAGATGATATGCCCAAGACACTTGCAGTTAGTGTCAAGAGTAGCTGCCTCATGACTCTGAATCTGGGCCTCACTTTAGCCTCATTACTATATCATCATTTCTTGGTCTTTGGATTAGACATGCATTGAAAATTCTTTCTCACGAGCTGTGTGATTTGTAAATGTTGGTTAAACTCTTTGAATTTTAGCTTCCTTGTTGGTAAATGGAGGATAACAATACTTGAATGAAATGATGCCTGCAAAGTAAAAAACCTAGAATAAAGTGAGCATTAAAAAACATTAGTCCTTCCACTTCCTTCTTTTGGTGATACTTCACCTGTGGGTTTACAAAGGATCTCTGACATTACTCTGTAACTCAGGGGTGGCCAGGAGGGCAGTGTATAATTAATTTATCAGTAGGGTGACAAAATTTAATTTAGCTAATGATTTATCAATCATCTACTATATCCCAGCTCAGTGCTAAGTGCCACAGATGCACGAATGAGCAAGAGCAGCCAAGGAGTTTTGGCAGTGACAAGAGCAAGACTTGATGATTTCCTAGAAAATGAAGATATTCCAAGAAGGCTAGTCTGCCAACTTTAACAGAGCTCTTGGTAAATTCTCCAAAATAATTTCACATGGAATAAAATAATTTTAAAACTTACAAATATTATAATTTAGTCTTTTTTTGTCACTTCAATATATTTTATTAACTTGCTAGGAATAGTCATCAAAATTCCAAATTTAATGTGTGCATTTCTCTCTAACTCGGGTTAGGTATAGTGCACAAGCAGATGAAATTTTCCCTGGTTTGCCCAAGTTCTGTTTAAAATCTAAATTTCACCAGTCTTTCAGAAACAATGTCTCCGCATTTTTTTTTCTCAATCTTAAGTAAATTCATAATAATCACATCAGGCAGGAGAGCTGCTTTTCCCACAAAGAAAAAAAATCATGTGGTCACCAGCAGTGTCTTAAGTTTCAATAGGTTAGGAAGAAAACTTCATTAATTTTTTAAAAAGTATTGACCTGAAGGAAAGAAAGAAAATGTATAGTTTCCATTGGAGCTTATCTTTGCTATAGTTGACAGGTATGACAACATTTTGTGTTATTTTTTATTTTTATTATTTATTGATGCGTAGTCCCAGCAATCCCACTTCTGGGTATTTATCCAAAGAAAACAAAAGACTAATTTGAAAAGATATATGCACCTCTATGTTCATTGCAGTATTATTTATAATAGCCAAGACATGGACAACTGAGGTGTCCATCGATAGTTGAATGGATAAAGATGTGGTACATATTTACAATGTAATATCACTCATCAATAAAAAAGAATGAAATCTTGCCATTTGGGACAACTTGGATGGACCGAGAAGGTATTATGGTAAGTGAAATAGGACGGACAGAGAAAGACAAATACAGTATGATTTTACTTATATGTGGAATCTAAACAAAACAAAACAAAAACAGATTTATAGAATCAGAGAATAAACTGATGGCTGCCAGAGGGGAGAGGGGTGGGGGAAGGGTGAAGAAGGTGAATGGGGAATATAATCAATAATATTGTGATAACTTTGCATGTTGACAAATGGTTATTAGACATAGTGGTGATCACATCCTAAGGTACATAAATGTATAATCAGTATGTTGTACACCTGAAATTAATATAATATTGTATAGTTTACTATTAAATGGCACAATCCACCAAACCCCAAGGTGTTATTTTTGTATCCAACCTACATTATTACGTGGGGTGAGGGAGGGACCATGGAAGGGCAATCTCAAAAGGAACCTAAAAATGAAGGATTAAAAACTGTGTCAGGTGTCTTTGCTTTGTTTCTATTGCTGTGTCACCTAGATTATAAAATATCCTAGGGTAGGAATAGCTATTTGGTATTTTATCCAATTTTTTTCCTTCAGTAACTGAGAACAGAAATACTGGTTGATGTGAATTTTAGCTTGTGTCAGACAAAAAAAGGTATGACTTCACCCATAAGGGAAGTATTTATAGTCAACTAAAAACATTTCACATTGCAAATTGTCTTTAAAAGGTCAAATCTAATGAAATCTCTGTATAATTTGGTTTAAACTATAAGACTGCAGGAGAATAAATTCTATCCTTATCAATAAGAACTTGTCCCTGGGCCCGTGTGTGTGAGGCAACGTGCAGAGTGAAACAACTCAGGGTTTAGGATCAGACTCTTTGGTTCTCATTCTGCCTTTTCTTGTGATTTTTGGCAGTGACCTGACTGACCTGACCTCTTAGGGCCACAAAGTTCCTATTTTTAGAATGGGAATGATGCTATCACTTTTATAGCATTATTGAGAAAATTGAGATGGAATATTACTATGTATAAAGTAATAAAGAGGTAATGATATTTTAGTGTTTAATGTGTATTAGACTATTCTAAGCCTTTCTTATTTATTAGCTCAATTAAACTTTACGACACTTCAAGGAGAAGGATAGGATTACTCTTCCTATTTTAGAGATGCGGAAACTAAGGTACAGAAAGTTTTTTCAAAAAGCCCTTGCCAAGGCTGGATGCTAGTAATGGGCTGAGCAGGAACTCAAAACTCAGGCAGTCTAGCTCCACAGTCCGTGTTCTTCACCACTTCCCTTCGTTGCCTTACTTCCTCATAGAATCTCATCACATGCCCATGTCCCCTCGTCATGGATTCTGGCACACAAAAATGCAACAGATCATGCCTTTGCAGAAATAAAGAGTTACACTGAAAACACAGGACATATGCACAGAGAGAGAAAAGGCAATATATGAATCAAGTCGGCAAATGTAAGAGGAAGGGTGTAACTACAAGGTCTATGGAAGTTTGGAAAAAAGCTATATTGGGAGTGGGGAAATCAGCAACAGTTTTCAGTGTAGGTGGAACTTGACATAGGTCTTGGAGAGAAAACAGAACTAAGCCCAGCAAAGAAGAATTCGGAAAGTTATTTCAGATAGTGGGGACAGAAAGGACAAAGCCTTTCTGTGTTCAGGAAATAAGACTCAGTGTTTGTGAGGAGGAAGGTTTCTCTCTGGGAACATTGAGATTAGAGAGCTGGAGACAGTTTGAAGTCATTTTGTAGGGTGTTTTATTTTTTTCTTTTATTATTTGTGTTTTTGGGGTGACATTGATTAGTAAAAATTACATAGGTTCCAGGGATACGATTCTACAATACATCGTCTGTGTGTTATGTGTTCATCACCCAGAGTCAGTTCTCTTTCCATCACCATGTGTTTGACTCCTCCTCCCTCCTCTGTCACCCCCCTCTCCCATACCCTCAGATAACCACTAACTACCAAACTACTGATTGTGCTGTAGGTGTTCTAAAAGCCCGAGAGAGTAAGGAGGACTTCCTGGTGGAGATCCGCCGGGGTTCTGAGTGGCTATGTGCATGTGTGCATGCCTGCCAGCTTGGGCCAAGCAGTGCTGTCAGAAGGCTGCTGAGATGGCAGGTGTCTACATGAATGGGAGTGGGGAAAGTTAGGTAACAGGAGGCAAGCACACCCAGGAGTCTTCAGTACACCTACCTACATTCAGATGCTTCCCAGTTATTCCAGTGATGATTACCTGGTGGCTGGATATTCCATGGCCGCTCCTCAACCACCTAGACCTTGGGTGTGCTCCCTGCTTGTTAGCACCTGGGGGTAGAGATGGAAACAAAGTGATTTTCCAATTAGTCTTTCTTTTAAAAATCTTGTTTCTTAGTAGATGTGGTTAAACATTTGTTTTGGAGAAATATATTGGGGATGATCAGAACATATCTTTTCTTTCTTTTTTTATGGTACTTCCAGTTTCTTTATTCAACAATTTACTAATGAAGAATATTACTCACATTTGGGCCTAACCCTGGAATATGTAATTAATTCCCTTTGAAGTGAGATGGACTTATAAACTGGGGGCTACACACATGTACTTTTAGATAATGATCTTGTAGCAGAACTCTGGTTCTGCTGAGGTTTTTAGGTGAGAGTGGTTAAATGTACTCTCTTTAAAGAATGCTAATATTGTGTACCTCCAGACTGACCTTTTTACAGTCATATGATGATTATTTATATCAACCATTCTTACCTTTGCTACTAGTCAAATATATTAAGCAATTTCTGCTTCTTTCTAAGTCAAATGTAGCTTAGCAAGAGACCTGAGTAATTCTCTAGCTGCAGACAACTTGTTTGGCTCTAAAACTCAAGTGCTGTATTGGAGGGATAGAAACAAACAAACAAACCAAGACTGCAATGAAATAGATTTGCAATGCCAAACTCTTTTTTTTTTTTTTTAAGTAGAATTCATTATTTCAGGCTATTACTAAGAATGCACATGGCATCTAAATTGCAGGAGCCAAGTCCTAATACATCATTATCACCACTATATATTTGAATACAGTAGATATAAAAACAATTCTAGTCCAAATGGCCAGAATATCCATCCTGAATATCCATCTTTTACTTGGATCCATTTTATGCCAATATACTTAGGGTGTAAAACAACCCCCTGCCACCACACACACACACCACCTCTTTCAAGAAAAGGAAAAGAACTTAAAATTTATACACTTGGTTAACAGCCAGTTATTAAATCTATTGTATCTCTTCTCTGATTAATATACTTTCATACATTATTGCTAGTTCCTCCATTTGAATCCTTGTCTACTCTTTACCTCGCAATTCCAACATTACCCAAATAGTTCTAGAGAAATCAGAGAATGAATAGAAAAAAGGTACAAAGTGCATTCAGTTATTTCAGGACATGGCACACATCAATAGTATCCACCTCTCAGCCAGAAAACTTGTTTCAATGCTTGTGAGAACTTGGCATTTCTCTTAGGCCTGCTGAGCTCAACATAAAATAAAACAAAGCCTCAACTACCCTGCTTCTGAATTTATTTAGTGAACTAGAATTATCTGTAAAGTTCCTAAGTAAACAGGAATCATTATGATTATGAATAATTAAACTACTAACCTCAAGAGAGCACGCAACATTTATTATATTACAGAACTCATTCCCTATGGGTAGGTAGTACCTTCAATTAGCTCAGTTTTACAACAAAAGAACAATGTGACAATCAGTAACTGAAGGCATTTAGTGAAAGGAACCAAACTGACTTGCCTTTAAATCACTCTCTTAGCCAGCAGAGGCCCTGCTCTCTTTTAGACTCTTAACATGTGTACTAACTAGTTCTAGAACACAGAAAAGCAACAGATAACAGGAAAACATAATCCCTTCAAATCTTAAGTAGATTACTTCAACTTTCTTAGCTGTTGTAATTGAGTCAGATAAAGTAGAAGGTAAGACATAGCAATAATGGTTTAAAAAGAGTCTTTTACAAGATATTTGATAAGATTTATCAATATGCTTATTTATTTAATTTACAAACATTTATTAAGCACCTATACCATGTGTCACGGTTGACGTTAAGTGATAGTTACATTGCAGTATCAGGATTAACCAACCGTTATTTTTAAAACATATACAAAGTTATATATACAAATCTGAATAAATCAATGTATTTGTATATTGTTAGAAATATAAAGTTGGGAGTATATATTTACAATTTATAAAATAGAGGTATTCAAAGTATTATTCCTCATAATTCTCAAAGTTGTAATAAATTATTTTAATTAAAAATTGAATCACAAAATTATTTATATTTTTCTTTCTCAGAGCCTCCTCTATAAAAAGTATATATTTACAAAATATATCCGTTTTCTTTTGCAATAATAAATGTTTTACAATTATTAGGGTTTTTCTTAGATGTTTATAGAACTAAAATATAAGTCAAGTTGGAAATGATTTAGCAAATTGTAACTATAGTTTTGTATCTAAGAGACTATATGCATATGTAGTAAAGAGGATTTTTTGCTCTGGTTCTAGGTCAATCTGACAACCATGGCCCAAGAAAGGACTGTCTTTTATTAACTGAGACTTTGGAGAGATACATTTTTGTCTTACATTTAAATAGAGGAAAGAACTCATTAGAAAGGTGGAACAAGTGATTTCAGAATGATAAATTCCAAGTTACTAATTCCATTTTTAATGATTAGTTGCCTGTGTCTTGCATTTAATTAAAATGGTTATTTTAAATGCGTATATTTAATTTAAATATAATTAGCTAAACCTTGATGTTACTGCTTTACCCATTTTGAAATTAATTTATAAAATAGCTCAAAAGTGCTGTGAAATTTTAATATTACAATGAATCAGAATCAATTTGCACCTTGTGTTGGTTTCAGTTGTGAACCTATAGTGAGCCATTTGTATTAGGTATGACTGTGGGATTGCTGGCATTGCCAGCAGAAACTGTTGATACGCTACTGATGTTTCCTTTATACACATGATAGATTCTTTAACCTGCCAAGCAATAACAGTTTATAGTCAAAGATATGATTGTTCAAATGTTAAAAGAATCTAAATTTTCTAAGTCAGTTTTGCCCTGAATACATTTAGGGGAGCCATGGTTTTTAGCAAGTGGTTCATGTGTGTGTAACAAACCTTCTTTGAGTCAGTCCGATAATGTAACCAGAAAGTGTTTTCACGGAAATGTTCTGCTTTTCACTTCTATTTCAACCAATGACCTATACACAGAAACCAAGAGAGAGTGGACAGTAACAAAGAACTACTTGTCCAGTCCTGCAAACGATGAGGATCTTCTAAAACACTAATAGTAGCCATCTGGAGCGGGTTTCCTGGTGCAGGGGGAAACTATATCCATGAATATCTTATAATCCTTGATGTGCTCAGTGTGCAGAACTGCTAAGCTGTGCACATTTGTTTATTAATGGCATTGCTACCATTTGTTAGGTACTGAATATGAGTAGGCACTGAACTAAATGCCTACTGAGGTGGAAGTATTAGGCCCATTTACAGATGAACAAAGTGAGGCTGGGCAGGCTGAGGCCCTTGTCCAGGGTTACGTAGTTAGTAAATGATGGAGGCAGGATGTGAAGCCTTCCTACATAGCTTTACACCTCACTGCCCTCAGGTCTCCACCTCAGACGTCTAAGGACAGTAGGCATTCTCAATTGTGAGATGCTTACAACTACGACCATTACCACAACAAAATGCTTCTCCCTTGCGTAACTGTGTGTTTATAAAACAGTGGCTTGACTATTAGTACTTATTGCATCCCCCATTTAGTATCCTCTCATACCAATACATGCAGAATTTTCAAATATTAAAACAGGCCTTCTACTCTTCAATGAGCCCTTATAGTTGGGGGAATCTGTTGACATTAGCACAAATTTTCTGCACCCCTCCCCCCTTTAGGAATTTTAATTCTGAGCAGACTGCAAAATCAGATTCGGCTTACATATCCAGCGAAGTTGTGTAGAATATTTCTCTTATTTTCACATGTGTACTGTTATGTGGCACACCAGGATGCCTTTAAGCTAGCATACAGTACCTCAGTTACCTCAATTGCCATCTGTTTCTGTTTCTTCAGTCCTGCCTCCTGGTTCCCTAAACAATGAATGATATTCCCACTCAAGAGCTAGGACTTGGGTACATTCTCTGCAAAGAATGTAGGTAACAAATACAGATGCCCTCTCCTATTTAGATATTAGATTGTGATCAAAGCCAATTATCTATTGATTTTCAGTTTAACATTCCAGCTATCAGTCATCATCTTAACTCTGGACATCCTCAGAGGGTCTGAAGGATTGGAGCCATCATGAAGTAATCATAATGCAGAGGTACTCTGAGGAGTGACAGACTGGGGTGGGGACACACACAGGCACATCTGCTTTGTTAATCTTGCTAAGACCTTTAAATACCATCTGTTTGCTCTTCTTCCCTGGCTACCGTTTCCCCAAGGCTAAATGATTTTAAAATGACTGGGGGGAAATTTTGAGAAACTAGTTTGAGATTTTAATTCTTTATTTCATCTGCCAGACAGTGAAATGCAGTTAACTGCAGCAAGTGTCCCTAATAGATAAGGGAATTGTTGCTTCACGTATAATTACACTGACTCCAACGGTAGACACAGCCAACCATATCATCTTCATACTATTAGAAGTGGTAGGAAGTCTGAAAAGAACCCATTTTGAGGAAGGTCAGAGCTACTTTTATTTTACTTCGAACCAGGGTTATCATGGAATAAAACTGATAATTCTTTTGGGGGAAAATTTTTTTTAGAATATTAAAAAGAAAGCATTAAAGGGTAAATGAAACTGACTGTTATGACTGGCAGTAAGTTCAGGCATTTTGCGTTCTTTTGTGTTTGCTTTGGAATGTTAAACAGGTTGGTTTCTTTTTAAAAGAAAACATTTTATTCAGAACATTCTCCCATGAAAGCCCTCTTTGACAAAAGTGTCATTTTTTGATATATTACTAAACGTCTGCCCACATTTTATATTCAAAAAAGGCAAGCAATGTTTTAACAACTTTTGACAAGCATGGGGAATTAAACCTCCACAGAGTTGACTTTTACTGTAATGCTATAGAACATTATATTTTCTGTTTTGTACATCTTCATGGCAGGCCACAACATTTTATATCATTTTTTGGTTGAAAAAAGTACAAAGAAATTAAAAATGAGAAAGTAGAATAGAAACACTTCATCAATAAAATATGTTTTAAGCTTATAATTCTGAAATTTGTTGAGAAAGAGAGCTACAGATAGAGCTATCAGTATCAGGAGATGAAGCCAAGGAACTTTCTAGAAAACTAGCTGAGACATCTCAAGAAATCTAGTTACTTCTTAATCATACTTATGAGTTATCTACCAATCATAAATTTCAAAATTGTATCATCCTGCCCCCTGGAAATCTCACTTGGATAACCACGGGCACCTCAGGTCAGCACCCTGCCACTCACCCTGGGTCCCTCTGACTGACCCTGCATGACGAGGCCCTGGTTGCTCTCCAGCCTCATCTGTCTCCACTCCACCCCACCCTTGCTCATTCTTTCATCCAGAGTTTCCTCCAGTTCCTTGACTATGTCAGGTTCTTGCTCCTCTGCCTAGGTCACTATCTCAACCAGAATGGCTAATTTCTCCTCTTCTTTTTGGTTTGAGCTTGGAAGACTGGTCTCTCCTCAGGAAGATTTCTCTGGTAATTGTCTGTCTCGGTGTCCTTTCTCTAGATCTCTGTAGAACTCTGTTCTCTGCAATGCAAGTTCCTGTCAAACAGTAAAGTCATTGTTTCTTTCCTTGCTTATATCCTCAACAGAGAGTAAGCTCCACGATGGCTAAGACCATGTCTGTGTTGTTTAGTGTTAAATCTCTTTTGCTTAGACTGGTGTGTGAAATATTCTGGATGTTCTCAAACTTTGTTAAAAAGATTTATGAATCATTTGAGTGAGAAGTTCATATATGACCGATTATTATTAGATTTTCCTTTTGGTGGCAATACAAACTGTTAACTGTGACCACTTTAAAAAATAAAAATATTAACTTATTTGAGTTGGCATGTGCTAACCTTGGAATTACCATTTGATTATTTTATTTGGCTGGAGCAATTTGGTTCAAGCGTTTTTTTCATACCACCTCTTCAAGCTCTGGATGCCAGCTTGTATTTGAGTTTATAATATAAACTTCTCGTGGTAACAACAATGGTAGGTTGAAAGGGGGCAGGAAGAATTTATGGGACACATGTAAAACATGTGAAGGACCTTAACGTCTTGCTTTATATCACTGTATCATGATAGTTTGATAACATTTAGAGGGATGCTGTGACTAGAAAAGGGGAAAGTTTAAAACCAGTACCCATTCAGTGAGTCAGGATATTGGAACTTGTGAATACTATTATTAGATAATCAAGAGCTGTAATAATCAACATACTGAAAGTACCTTAAATCTAATAAAGCAACTGAATAATGAAATTATGATTATGACAAATACAGACAATTGGTTCAGGGTTCCTTGCATCTAAAATTCAAATAAGTAATCAAAATGATATTGCATTACATGACCTCTTCAGGCCACCTCTCAAATATAGGAGGCACTTAATAAGCTTATGCCAAATGACAGCGTGGCATAATAACTGCGCCCAGACTTCACAAATGCCTTTGGCTAAGGGGAGGGTGGACATGAGGGAAAGGACACAGAAGGAAGAGAAGTAGCTCCTTGCAAAGAGATAAGTGTAACTCTTATTTAAATCAATTGCCACAGAAGTACTTTTCTTAAGTCAAGATTAAAAATATGATGAGCTTATGGAGTGTTATCTTCTCCAGCAAAAGTAATATAAAACCAATTTTCATTCCTACACAAATTACTTAACACAGCTGCCACTGACTGGATTTAGAAATTAATGCTGATACTGATGGACCATCATCTGTAATATATATATTTACATGTATGTATGTGTGCATATACATATATATTTAGACACACACATGTGTGTGCGCACACACACACACACACATACATTCATATCCCCCTTGAAGGAACTGTGTTTTCAAGAACTGTTCACCCCACTCCCACATCTTTCCAAAAATGCTTCTTTATAGCAATTCTCATTTCAAAAGGGTGCTTCAATTTTATCCTGGGGAATTTAAATTTTTTATGCCCTTTTGGTAATATGCTTTTTATCAGATGAGCAGAAACAATGTGAAAACACCTGTCACCATAATTTCAAATGTCTATCATTTGCAAATTATACATAAATGATCTATGGTTGCAATGTGGTCCTTGAACGCAGGACTTTTTTCAAGAAAGACAAATGCATGCAGTTGGAAATGTAAAAGGGTACACTGAGAAAAAACCACTTGTAGCATTTGCAGAAACTTACAGTTTTTATTTTTATCTTTAATCAGAACCAAGAGAACATTTCTGAACAAACCAGTCTTGCTTTTCATTTCATTTTCGTTTCATTTCATTTTCACTTCACAGAGCACTATATATACATGCACGCCTACTCGCAGGTATAGACATCATTCAACTAAACTCCACAGGGCTGCGGCTGGATATGGAGTTGGATTAGCAACAAAGCATTTACTGAATAACTACTCAGGCTAAATGATAGATAATCGACACCCTCACCCCATGCCATTCCCCCTAAACAAAGAAAGGTATAACTGCTGAACATGTAGAGATTTTTTCAAAAGCATGGAGAGAAAGGCTCCAGGTTATAAATCTGTGTTTATGTCCTACATACCAATTCTTTTCTGGTCTTAACTTACATGCTAGTCACTGTCAGAAATTGGTATGCTCCAAGATGTCTCTATTGTGCAGCCAGGGCTGAGAATCCTGCTTTACAATTTAGTGACAAACTCCCTTCCTATTTTTCATTTCTGTCATCTGTGCACATCTGCATTTCCCTCAGAACCAAGAAATGTTTTATACCAGAGCTTGAAAGTTATGTTATACTTTCCGATCCCATTCCCCCTTCTCTCCTCAGAAGTATAATGCAATTCTACTGTAGTTTGCATATGCAGTATTAGACATTTTAACATCCAGGTTCGAGGAACCAAGTATGTAGCAAAATGATGCTTACATTTATTACCTGAAAGAATAACACTTGAAATAGCTTTTGATGTGGGGTTGCAATTTTCTAGGAAATAATAATGTATGAAGGGCAATGGAGAAACACCCTTTTACTCTTTTAAATTCAGTACATTTCAGACTTAAACTTAGGGGAATATAATCATATGGTATTATAATCACTCCGATACTCCTAAAAGTTTGACATTTTAAATGAATGTATATAATATTCAGGTTGGGCTCAAATGGCTCTAAGCATCCTGCTGCTGTTTTGTAAAGCTGCATGTTCTATGTGGCTAAGGACAGCAATATCCAACTCTCAATGGCAATAAAGAACACTCTGGGATGTACTTTATTTCTAACCTGTGGTGACACGTTATAACACTCTTTGTCAGCACTTTATTGGTTTCAGAAGAATAAAAACAAACACTGAGGTCTTTACTCTGAAATCTATTTCTAGAATTTATCTTACTAACAAAGGACTTAGTCCCATGAGAGGTGCTCTAGTTATAAAAGAAGAATTTCTCTTTGTGAGAGTTATTTGCTATTTCAAAGGCTGTATTTATTTGGCACTCTTAATTTATAAATGTGTATTAAAAGCAACACACTGCAAAATCATACTTTTCCATGATTCATATGACCAAAAGAAGGAAATTTTACTGAAATAAAAATGCTTTTTCTGTAGCTGAGCAAAACTAGTTCATATATGTATTTATGTGGAAAGAACAAAAGAAAATCAAACTTTTTCAAACGTGAAAAAGAATTTGGAATAAGTCCAATTTGCTTTCGGCACACTGTTCCTTTATTTACCCCAATTGTGTATTCATTGATGTTTTCTCAAACATTTAGTTTTACTTTTTCCTTTCTTATATTTAAGCACAGAATGACAGGTAGGTGACACCGGTGTTGCCCTTAGCTGTCTGGATTTTGGATTGTATATACATGAACTCAGGCTGCCTCAAAATCATAAAGGAAAATAAGGCACATTTCCAAAGCAACAAAAGAACATGTTTTTGTTGTTGTTTTTGTCACTGCAGAGATGTATCTTGGAGAATAGTTTTAGGCATGAAAGATGATTTATTAGTCATAACCAAATCCATTTACCGGTGAGCCCCACAGATGGGTGACAAAATGGTGACAAGCACAACACATAACATGTTAAATGGCCACAAAAGAAAACCTGCTCTGCGATTATTTATGCAGCAAGGGTCCCCACCTTTTAGCTAGCCTTCTGAATCAAGACGTAATGACAAATGTTAGGAAAGGGGGAACCCATACACACGACTCCCCACTGCTAGGAGGTGACCAGAAGGGTCCTATCAGACTTCCACGAATGGTAGGAAAGCACAGGGCGTCGGGAAGTGGTCTCTTTCAGAAACGTGTCATTACGAAGCTTTCATTCCCTAACTTGTTTTGGAATCTGTTTTTCTTTTTCAGAATTTTTTCAAAAACAAGGTTCCAGAAAGCAAATAAAACATGATGTGGCAATGGGCAGGTTGAGTATACTTTTGAGGCTAAGAAAGCTATCTTTACCTTAAAGCCAGTCTTTCTAGAGGGGAGAGATGAGGGAGAAGGGCTTTTAGGGAATAAGAGTGATAAGTAGCTTTTCACAAAGCCACGTCAAACAAGAGTCCTCTGTGCATTTTTTGGAAAGAGAAATGAGCAATATTTATCATGTATGTGACAAGCTATTTGACAAAATACATTTTGTTTCTTTTTTCACTTATGTTGCCATTCCCAGGAACTGCCCAGACAAAGCCTCTTGGATGTGGGACATGGCTGGGGACTCAAGCTCCTGCCATCTTCAGCTTCTTGTTATTAGATTCATTAACTCTTTCTAGAATGTAAGCTCAATGAAGGTAGTTTAATTATTTTTTTCTGTTTTGCTCATTGCTCTATTTCTAGCGCCCATAATTTTTCTAGTAGGTGGTAAGTATGCCATAAATATTTGGGGTTTGAACACATGATTGTAGATTAGGTCAGACTTCAATCTCTCTCTCTGGCAGAGATGTTAGCACATATCGGATACTGTGCCAAATATTAGTCATTTACTATCTAATCATTTAATCCTCACAATGGCTATGTGATGCAAGCATTATTATCTCTATTGTAGAATTGGTAGTTGAAGTACTAGAATTAGAATGAGGTAGTTGAGTAACTTACTTAAAGTCTTGCAACTTGTAGAAATGACAGAAAGAAGTTAATCTAGTTTAAGTCCAAAGCTTAAACTCCTAACTTTACTATGCTAAATCCTGGTTCGACCCTGCCTACTTGAGACTCTGTTGCATCCAGTCTCAGCTTTGTTTTTATTCTGGACTCTGGTCTTATCTAAGCTGCTCTAACTCTGGTCTTAGGATCTGTGCCATGCCTGGTGCACACTTCAACACTCCAATATCCCCAGCACATCTCTGTGGTGCTATCTCAGGCAGCTTGTGCTGCCATAACAAAACACCACAGATTGTTGGCTTAAACAACAGACATTAACTTTCTCATAGTTATGAGTGCCGGAAATCCAAGATCATGGTGTCAGCCGTTAGGGTCTTGTGAGACCTCTCTTCCTGGCTTCCAGATGTCTGCCTTCTCGTACCCCTTTCCAGGGGGCAAGCGTGTGGAGATCTCTCTCTCTCTCTTTCTCTTATTATAAGGGCACCAATTCTATTGGATTAGGACCCCACCATTATCACCTCATTTAACCTAAATGACCTCTTAATAGCCCTATCTCCAAACACTGTCACACTGGGGGCTAGGGCTTCAAATATGAATTTTGGGTGGGCCCATTTCAATCCACAGCAGGTGTCCTTCTGAACTAAATCGTAAGGGAGAGTAACAACCAAATACATTCCATTTCCCTGCTTTTAATCACATGATTCACTGCTACACTTGCAGTAATAACTCATCAACTTTTAAATTTTTGCAATGTTTTGGCCTCAGTAATTTAGATATTAAATATGAATTTCTCGGTTAAATGTGTACCAGATTTGAAGAACGTTCCAACTCAACTCATTCTGCTTATGCAGTCTTCTCTCTCATGAGTTTCTTGATCTTTCCATAGCCTTCATCCTTCCATTCCATGATCAGAGTTAGCACAAAGAGGAAAACACAGACTCAGAGGTCACTCACTGCGGTGCTGACCCTCTTCCATCTGTGTGACCTGGAGGACACTGTGAAACTTACAAAATAGTTCTTTTAAAAGTATTGTTTTTCTAAATCTACCAAGTCACAAATACCTCCTGATTCACAAAGGGACATGCCATAAGGATCACATGGCTTTAATATAGTTTCCAGTGGACATCGCCTCTATGTGCTGCTTTCCTACCTGTGACTTTGAGAATCCCTGTTCTGAGTGTTCAGTAGGAGAGTCAATACATGTTTAAATTACTCCTTGGGGTATCCAAAGTATTTCTTGGAACTTTTCAATTGGATCTTAGAATCAGAAATCATATTGTGATCTAGTTATTACAAAGCTGTCTTACTACAAGAAAAAAAAATGAAGCCTATGATAGTCTGTCCTTAGTAACAATAGCCGTGTTCTCTAGCTTGTATTAAGCTTCTACTGGGGCGGCAGTGAATCCTTTAAGAGAGTACAAGTACATGGCATTGAGACGGGCACAACATTTCAAAATGCTGTTCAAGATTGGACCATTGTAGACATGACTAAAATGTAAGAGTCCTGATGTAGCAGCATGAACATTTCAGAGAAAACTTTCTTGTTTTGGCAAAACAGACCTCCACAAACGTTTTCCTCAGGGAAGTTGTGTGTGTGTGCATGTGTGTGTGTACATGTGTGTGTGTACATGTGTGTGTGTGTGTGTCTGTTGTGTGTGTGTGTATGCTGTGTGTGTGTGTGTGTGTGTCTGCTGTGTGTGTGTGTATGCTGTGTGTGTGTGTCTGTGTGTGGGTGTGGGTGTGTGTGTGTCTGTGTGTGTGTGTGTGTGTGTGTTTGTGTGTGTGTGTGTCTGTGTGTGTGTGTCTGTGTGCATGCGTGCGTGCGCACATGTGCACTTTATGTGCCAATGCTGTCTTGAATTGCAAAACTCCTCTGGAGGGGAAAAGTTTCTTTATATGTTTCATTAGTCTAATTATATTTTAAGATTGGATAGTGAGTTTTTTAACATATGATTAAAACTATTAAAATATAAGTATTCACAGTAAATGCGAAGCCATTATTTAAAACTGAATGAGAATGTGTGCAAGTCACATACATTATAGTATTTATAGGCATTTCTTGAAAATATTGTAACAAGTTATCACTATTAGATTTTTCACATAATTACTTATGAATATAAAAGATACATTATTTTTTTATAAAGAAAAGACTGATCATCTGAAAGCTGCTATCAGGTACTAACTTTAGATAATAATACAAAATTTAAGTAGAAAAAGTACTTTCTGGAATGTTTTCTTTCATTATTGGATAAAGAAAATAAAGTTTTCTGTAGTCAGACAACACTGATAATTTGCTTAATTTAATTTCAACTTCTCTAAAAAAAACAAAGTATATATTTCTCTATAATTGCAGGGAACATTTCTAGATAAGGAACTTAGATATGAATTCTTGCTTTGGCTCTGGCATTGAATAGCTCTGAGACTGCAGGCAGACTACTAAATCTGAGTTTTCCTGACTGCAAAAGGAGAGATAAGAAGAGTAGATGAGCTCTGAAATCCGTACAGGTTCTCCCAATCTGTGATTCCAGGTGGTGGTTCCTATTATGAGAGCTGGGAAATTTAATCTCTGTGAACAGAGAATATTATCCTTCACACGGTCACAGTGGCTAACCTTGCCATTATTAAACAGAATGCTCCAGGTGGCACCCTGCAGTTAGCTACTCCAGCCCAACAGAAGCCACAACTGATGGGTCCTTACTCTTCTCTGAAGGTCATTACTTATAACGGTCTTTTGCCAACTACTGGAGCTGACATCCCTGCCCCAACCCACCTCCCCCCAAACACATGCCAATATGTCATTCAGGAGAGATTTACTTGATCTTTCCTGCAACACCAAGCCACATCTCTTTTCATATGAGTTTATACAAGACTACATAAAAAATTACTGTGAGGGCATTTAGCACAATAGGTAGTTATACCTATGTATGTATTAGGTCCATAATTATATATCATGTCTGCCTCCCTATTTAGGGTGAAAACTCCAAGACAACTAAGATTAGGCTAGGTTTTTTATTACTATTTTTTAAATTGGTCTTTATTTTTTCAAGGAAACAAACAGACACACCTTAAAGAGATGTGCTATTGGGCTTATTAGGGAAAACGATAGTACCCTGCCCACTCCAATGCCATCTTCCGTTCTCCAGAAGTAACTACTTTCAATTCCCCTAGCTGAATATTTTGGCATTTTGGGGCTATCTTTGTAAATATTGTCCTTATATTACTTTTCATCAAATTTTTAGTTTTAGGCATTGAATACTGATTTCCCTCTCAGAAGAGAAGGCTTTAGTTCCCTTTCACTTCCCTACCATACCACACAAACACGGCCTATTATCCCATTCTCCCAGTACAGTTATACATCAATAGTGATTATTATGACAATTATCAACACATGATGATGATGATGATGATGATGATGATGTATGGTCATTCTCAGATGAGTTATGTCGTATACTCTAATTGTATCCCTTTTTGCGGAATCCTCAATCTTGAGTTAATAATTATCTCGTTTAGTTTGTTTTCCATAGTTTATCACCATTTCAATCCTACTCCTTTTCTTACTGTGCAAATCTCATTATGGTTAAGTACTCTACATTAGGTATTTTGTTGATTTCTCTCTTTTCGAGGAGTCTGTTGGAGCCTTCTGCCTGATTCCATTCTAAAGTAGTTGCTGCACAGAGGTCATCCTGGGGTTCCTACTGCTTTCTCTTGTATTCTATTCTATATTTTCAAATTTGTAAATCCTATATATTCTACTTTGTTTCTCTCTTCTTTAATGAAGTACTTTTTCCAAAGCTTCTTCAGAAAGGGTACATGTAAGGTAGAATTTTTTGAATCTTATTTATTTAAAAATATAATATTGTGAGGTAAGTCTATCCTCACAAATAATAAATAGTGCCACTTGGTATAGAGAATAGGTTAGAAATAATTTTCCTTCTGAGTTTTGAAGGCTTTGATTGATTATCTTCTAGCTATCCAATATTACTTTTGAGAGGTCTGATACTATTTTGATGTTTTATCCAATCTATGAAATATGCATTTTTGCTCGGGAATTTGTTAGGATTTTTCTTTGTCTCCAGTGTTGTAAAATTGCTTAATGAATATGGTCAATTACTTTTTCACTGTGCTGGATAGATAAATGATGGTCCCCTCAGTTGGGAAACTCAAGTTCTATAATTTTGAGAATATTCCTTTAATGACTTCCTTTTCCTCCACTAAATTTTGTTTTCTCATACTGGGAATTCTCATTATGCAGAAGTAGGATTCTTATATTAATTTTAAAAAGTCCTTTCTCTTGTTTTTCATCTTTTTATCTTTTTGCTACATTAGCTGGGAGAATGCCTTAACTTTATTTTCCAACCCTTTTATTTAGTTTTCCATTTTTGCTATTGTATTAATTTCCAGGCATATTTTTCTTTTGTTTTCTGAACATGCCTCTTCTATAGCATTCTTCTCATTCCACTGAGGCAAAATGTTGCCTTCTCCCTTCATATGGTCTCTGTTTCCCTGCAAGGTATTACTACTTTCTGCTTTCAGTCTCTTTGTCAAATTGGCTGCCTTCCTTAAACACGTGTTTATCCATTGTTGTCGCTTACATTTGTGAATAAAGAAATGAGTCAGTTGTACTTTATATCCTAGGGAGATCTGGCGAGGCTGTTTCCTTAAGGAATCCCTGACCCTTATGTTCTTTGTTTTTTCATTTCTGTGTTGATCAAATTCCTCAAACACTCTTCAAATATCCTTCCTGGTGAAATCTGATTGCCAAGATTCTCTGAGTCCAGTGAGGAAGAAGTCTGCGGATCTCAGCATTCCATGTGTAAATTCTCACTTAAATCCATTATTTTTCTTGTGCTACTCCTGTCTTCTCCAATGTTCCCAAGTTCACTAACTCTCAGTTTTGCCCTAATTATGGAATAAAACTTCAGTCTCCCAGGTGAATAGGTGAGTGAAAGCAGGGTATCTAGTTGATCTTAATCTTTCTGTTATTAAGCTCATCTTTACTCCCCAATTTCAGAGATACCAGTGAGATCATTTCCTGAGCCTCATTACTTCTGGACTTGGCCCACTGCTAGTTTTAGGATTCAGCATTTTGAGGTTTGTTAAATTAGGTTCCATGTCTGCATGTGCTTTCTAGCTTAAATGATTTGTTGCTATTATCTCTTATCCCATCCTTTTCCTTGTGTTTGCCTTTAAAAGGATCCTTTTTCAGTTATATCATTAAGAGCTTGGAAGGTAGTGAGTACAACATAACTATCCTGCGTATCACGGTATCCTCAGCAGAGTACAGTGCTTGGGCACTCAGAAAGTCCCTAGTAAGTATCTATTAACTGAATGAAGGGATCATCATCATGTGTCATTCTTTTCATCTTCTTCATGTGAATAAGGCTGCACCAACTGAGCAAATTCTCTGGATTGGACCTATGCAGACATCTCCAAATACTATAAGATATTAAATATTTCTTGTCATCTTAATATAAAGCCACATATGGAGATCTTTGGTCTCTGTGAATGTTAGTTGGAAGATACCTTGTTGGCACTAATGCACCAAGAGTTCTCAACTAGAACTGAATACTAGTCTCCAGCAATAACAAAGAACTGCTCTATGGCTGATATTGCCATCTGTCCTGGTTCCTACTTAACATGGATATTAGTTGTCTGAATAGAATCTTGGATGGTGAAGGTCACTTTACAGCTGCCCTATGAGTAAGGGGTCATCATAAAAAACCCCAAACTGCAGCTGTGGCCAAAGAGAAAATGACATCAACTGTTGACAAATGCTTTTGGTCCAGACTTAATGGTGGTTTAATAACATTAAATATATAAAAAAAAATGAGACAAAGAAAAATATGGACTTACAAAAGAATCCCATTGCATATATGTTGACATTCTTTTTCCCTTAAAGGAAGTTCTTCAAAATGTTAATACATTTCATGTACTTGTGTGTTCTTGCTTCTGCTCCCTCTCCCAATATTACTTTTAATTACAAAGTAGTAATTATTATAAAATGAAAGTATATTTAAAATTGATCATTACTGTCTCTCAATCCTGCCTTTTTCATTATTAACACACAATGATATACATGTGAAAATAGGCTCCTTATTTTATTAGAGAGATATTTAAACAAGTAGCTTACAAACTATTTATTTTGCAATAAGTGTATTATGGACAGGGAAAGATGACATGAAAATCAAATTCATGAGAATCAGTCTTGAGGCAGGTAATTTCTAGGATTTGAAAACAGAACAAAGGACACAGGCTACATGGAAGAGACTCTGTCTCTATCTTCTATGTGAGAAGCCTCGGCATACAGCCTGCACCATCAAACGTGCACGCAATGCCCTGCAGCATCAAGCACGGAGGCTCTACCAGTTACCCTGGTATGTGAGTTAAGGGGACTATTTTCTGAGGAAAAGACTGGCTTTGCCCATTGTGGTCCCCCTCGCCCACCTTCGCTCTAGGCTTCAGGGACCATTTTGGAAGCATGCTTCCTGAGTAGATGCCTTAATTTCTGTGAGCAAAATTTAACTCTATTTTCATTTGGTTGATCGTAAAAGCGTAGACAGTGCTCACTTCGGCAGCACAAATGCATAAAAGCATATGTATCTTGACAAGACGGGCACTCAAATTTCAGGTTCTTCCAAAGGTTGTCACCTTGAACTCCACTGGCAAATTCTTACAGAAACAGTTATCTGTTCTTCAAGAGGGAAAATACTTTTCTTGTATAATACTGAATTCAAAATTGAATTTGTCATGTAGTCCTTAAATAAAAAATAACATATGAATATTAAGTGACATAATGGATATTGTTTTGGACAAGGGTTTTAAAATTAGGATACATGTTTTTCACAGGGTTATTTTTTAATCACCTTGTATAACTGGAGGGCACAATATTACAATTTTCGATGGTACTTTTGTTGGCATCTGATGTACTCATAGATTTCTAAATAACTAAATAATGATGACTGCAAATACTTGAAGGTACTTATCATGTGCCAGACACTGTTCTAAGCACTTTACATACATAAATGCATTTAATCCTTTTAATTATTTAAGAGATAGACACCTATTATTATCCCATTTTACAGATGAGGAAACTATCTGACAGAGTATACTGTCTTGCCCAACACCACATTAAGTGGCAAGAACACAAAGCTAGAACCTGTCTAGCTAAGGTGCATCCCACTTTCTTTTTAATATCACTTCTTTCAGTTATAATTTTTTGAAGAAGTTGAATAATGATAAATTTAAAACTAAACTCCAAGACAGGAGCCTACTGTCTTGTAATTCTAAAGTGTCAATTAAAAGAGCAACACCCAGGATCAAGGGTCACATTCCAGTTTCGAAAATTTAGGAGACTGCTTGCAGTCTCAGAGGGAGGGCCACAGATCATTCAGTGAGAGACCTCAGAGTTATATAATTTGGGGAATATTGGTCCTAAGGTCATAGCTTTTACCTGGACTGACAAAGAGAAATATGCCATTCCAATGTCAACAAAACATATCCTGCCACAGTCTCTCTTAAAGAAGTTTTGTCATTAAATTCCATGCCATATAATATGGTTTTATTATTTTTCTCCATAGTTTCCATAGAAGGTTATTTATTATACTCTTAAGTTGTCTTGTCTCCCTCTTTTTGAAATGTTTAAAATTTAATTTGACAGTGCTGTGGAAGTGTCTTTTGATTTCTTTCAGAATATGTCATGCTAATATCACAGCAGTCTTTATGGACCCAGTACTAACTGGTTACTGCCATTTGCCCAATCATAGAACACATTAAATCAGTAAGCTCTGATTGATCACTGGTATGTGGGACACTGGAGATCAAAGTTATCTGCTTTCTGATTTAATCAGTTTGGTAGAGAAACAGACCTATAAAAATAATGATGGATTAATATAGTAAAGGTTAAAAAAAAATCTCTCTCTCTCTCTCTCTCTCTCTCTATCTATCTATCTCTCTCTCTCTCTACCTATCATCTATCTACCTAGAGAAAGGGGCAATGTGTGTATGTCATGGGAGATTAGAGGGAGGAAAACTATAATTCTCCTTGGAAGAGTTAGGAAAGCCCTCATAGATGAGGTGGTGTGCCTCATATTTTCAAGCATAAATAGAAAGTCACAAGTTGGATGTGGTAAAGTGTACATCTCTTGGAACACCAAAGAGCTTGGTTGTGTTAAGGGGCTGCAAAAGCTAAAGTAGAGCATGTGTATAAGGTAGTGTCACATGACCATTAAGAAGACAGACCCTGGCATCATTCTGTTGGATTTGAACCCTGGTGCTGACCTTGGACAAGTTTATTCCTAACTTCTCAGCACCATAATTACTTTATATAATAAGGAAAATATCTAAACTGTAGGGTTATTAAGAGTTAAATCAAGTAGTATTTTAAAGCCCTTAGTACAGCACCTGGCACATACTAAGCACTCAATAAACATTAACTATCATTGTTATTACCCCAAAGAGACAACTAATTCTTAAATAATCAACACCACTATTAAGGGTGAAATTTCTTCCATATGAACTTCACAACTCACAGGAAGCAATATTAGATTATTATGTTTATAGATTCTTTTGGGCAGGTACTGACTCTCTTCTGCAGTCAGAAAGCTGTCCCGGGAAGCCAGCTTCACAACTCAGACATTCTGAGTGGTGTCTGAATAGCTATGTCACAGCCCATCTCCTATTGTCACTAGATACTTTATGCACATACATTAGAAGGACAAATGTATTATTCAAGATGCAAGGTCTATCTTTTGGGAGGGGGGATTAATCATGTTGAGAGGCATAAGTTATCATTTGAGCCAAATAATTCAGAAATCCACCCTCTAGTGTTAATTAAATTTAACTTAGGCATCTTACCTTTGCATTGACTAAATTTGGGCATTTGAATGGAAGAGAGACCTGAAGACATTAATTTTCTAAAAGCTGGTTCCTTCTATCTGAATAATATTAAATGATTATGGTCACATCTATAGACACCATTGAAAGATACAGGAAAGTAGCAGAACATGCAACCCTTACATTTAGATTCCATGTCACACCACTTTCCATATGAGAGTTAAGTCATTATTAAGTCCAGGCAGCCTCTAAGGAATGGCTGTATGAATGACATTAACAGGTTTAGAAAAATCTATTTCTCCAGAGTCAAAATTCAGCAGAGCCGATCAAGTTCCATAGTTAAGAGATCTTTACTTTCCTAGATCAGGCCCTCTGAGAAAGGGGGAAGAATCATTCTGATGGAAGAAAATAGCAGACAAAGTTCAAGAAATACTGAATGCTGGGAAAGCGGGATTGAATACGAGTCGGTGTCAAATTGAGAGGCGACAGACAGCACAGACGCTGTGACCGTGTCACAAGGCAGGTAAATGTATGAATTCAGCTGGTGTAAGCAGTGGGGTCAGGCTTGGAGAGTGCCTGCCCCAATTAAGGCATGCACGGTTTTAAAAAAATTGAAACCATTATAGAGTCCAAACAAAACACATCTGTGTCCAGGGCCCGGATTCTGTCTGCTTCATGAGCCTGAGGGTTGGTGGCCTCTGGCCTGTGCTAAGAGGGGACACACTACACTGTGGGGCAGAACTGGTCATATAATTTATTAATAAATATGCAATTGGTTAAAGTACTGAAGGGACAGAGTTTCCAGCTGTATGTCCTCAGGCAGGATAAGGGTAAAGTTTCGTTGGCGAGATTCCTAATATTAAATTAGGGGAATTAGTATTAGGGCCTACATTCTCTCATTTGGCCAACTTGTTCTTAGAAGCTCCTATATTTGGCTGTGAGTTGGGGTGAGCAAAGGAGTATAGAGATCTCCCAATCTGACTTTCCTGTATGTGGGACTTTTGTGAGAGGATGAGACATTACATCCTTTAAGTAACTTATTTCTTCTTTGTATTTACTCTTTACTTTAAAAATGGCAAACAGACAATATTATTGCCTAAGTTCCAATGACAAAACCAAAGAATCAGGCAATGGCCCTTATTGGAGGAAAATCTCCTCCCTTCCTGGCCTATAACTCAACTACTAGCATCATTCCGAGCACTTTTCAGGCAGGCAGAGGGGCCACCAAAGCAGACCCCACATTCTGTGGAGTTGAGTATCAGTCTACAAAGTGACAGTCACTAGATATGTGTGATGATAATAAGCTACTGTGTTAGCCTTTTTGTTTAAGTTACTGATTTGTTTAATGGTGTTTTGGAATCTTCTTTTTTTTAAGGAGGGCATTTGGTATCACTAAGGAAGAGAGACTAAATCCCTGGCAAATTTGTAAACAAAACAAGAAGCTTTAGAAAAGAGGTGAGAGAGAGCTAAATGAGGAAAAAAATTCTTTTGAAGGGCAAAGAAGGAAAAGTATAAGGTTCTTTGATTTGGTGGCTGTTGCCTTGAAAAGACAAGATACTTTTAGCAGCAGGATGGAGACAGCGTGAAGCCCTAGGGCTCCAGTCAGCTGGCCAAGGACCAGCCGGTTTCGGTTGAGAGAGAAGTGAACACAGTAGAGCACGGGACAATCAGAATTAATGAAGAAAGGTAGGGGGTGAAGATTAAGGAGCACTTAGCACTTTTCTTCCTACAGAACCAGCGGGGCTGCTATAGGAAGTCATTGGTCAGGTTGTGTGAAGAAATCCTGGGACAGCGCTGGAAGTACACAAAAGTCAATGCATAATTAAGTAAACTAAAGCTAAATGATTGAGCTTACTTGGGTGCATTCTACATTTATTGTGGACTCTGCTCTGCTTTGTAAGTCATGTGGATTTAGGAAAAGAATATAGAAATTAGTGATTAATAAAAATATCTGCTACTTAGTGTAAGTTTTGTTCTAAAGAAAATAAATGCATTAATGAGATAAGTATGGGTTGTGAGTGGTGGCTTATGCCTGAGGAAAGCCAAACACCTGTCTCTGACATGTGCCCAGGCCTCCATTCCTCAGGAGCAGGCACCCAGAGGTCCCCTAGAGCCGTGATTTGAACCATAAAGGGTTGTTCTTAGATTAACAAATATTTTTCCAACTGAAAGTATCACACATGCTTCCAAGACACAGGGCAATTGTCCAGAAGTAGAACTGTGAAAATAATGGTAGGAGTAAAAATATTAAAATCATAAATTATTCATGCATAAAATGGGAATATATATGTTTATATTTAGACAAACATGTGAATAGGAACTTTAAATAGTATGTTATGCACTAAAATTAATGGGTAAAGAGTAACATACAACATACAAAAATAAATAGAAAACAGCAACGAACTAAAAATTCAAGTGCATAAAGGACTTAAGTTAATGTCCACCATAAAGGATGTGGACACAGGATAAGGTATTAGAACAAAATAAGTGCACCCACTCTTTCTGGAATTGGTCAGATCTGTATTAGGTCAGTATGGCATTTTCCACTGTGCATTTGTGCAATATTGGTCCTGTGAGATATGCCATTAAAAAAGTTCTATATATTTGAAAAATGTTGCAAAACATATTTATCCCTTGGTATTTCATAATACATACAAGCAAATTAAAAGCTCTGAGAAATTCTATAATAAAAAATGTTCATCTTTATTTCATACCCAGAGCTCATCATCATATTAATAAGTACAAATAAATATGAAAACAAGAGGCTTAATTCTTCCTGTTGAAAATTAGGAAAGACACTTCTCTCTCCTCCTTTTTCTTAGAGCCTTTACTTAGGAAATTTTTAATTGTAAATACTTTCTCCTTTCTTTAAAATGTATGTAAATCCTTTTAAAAATTGGTAGGCCTTTAGTCAGCCTTCTGACCCAGGGACCTGGGAGCCATCTTTTTCAAAATAAATTTCAATGAAGACAGCACCTCTGTCTCTCTGTTATTGTGGGAGGGTGGAGCCTAATTTCTGTGGGTGTCTTGCTCTAATTTGTAGAGTTACTTTCTGTCATAAAGATACTCGTATGAGGTATGTTTTTCCTATGAATAAAGCCTATAAGCTAACAGAGATGGTTACCCCAAATACCAGCTAAAGTCAGGACGAACTGTGTGTGAAAAATGGTGCCATTGACGTCTCTTAGTTGAGGACTAATTATTGGTTATCTTGGAAACTTGTAATGGGTTGTACCTGCTTGGCTATATAAGGGAGTGCGATTCTTTTCTGCTTTTGCCATTTCTTAGTGATTGCCTGTGATGCACATCGCATTTTGGTTTAATGCTTACTCAATGACAAAAGTGTTTTCTTTTTATAGTACCTTTGTGGAGAGGATGTCTGGGTTAGTAGAATATTTTGTTTCAATCAATTTTCCCTAACACCATATACACCTGAGCTATTACACCCCCCCTCCTTTTATAAACACCAATTAAAATAATGCACATTTTGGGAAATGCTCATTTATAGTATTTCATTTAAGGTTTTAAGACGTGACTCCAAATATCCTAACATCCAAATTACCTTAAGAATGAGAATTAAACTTTGCCTAAAAAAGAGTCAACTTAAGTTTCTTTAGGCATCCAAGAAGCTTTTTGTCTGGGCTTCCTTTTTTGGGCTTCCTCACACACACAAAAAGGATTCCTCATTTATTCCGAGGGTGTTGCATAACCAGTAGCATTCTTGATACACAGGAGAGAATTTGATTTTTTTATGTACAAGAGATATTTAAGGCATGAAGGCTCAATTCTCATTTGAAATTCCAGTTAAGAAAGACTGGTTGAACTCTAAAAGCAGAACAATCTCTATGCTGATGACTCATTTTTTTTTCCAAACTCTAGACTCAGAAAGACAATTGCTGACTTGACATTTTGACTTAAGTATCTGATAAACATCTCAACTCAAATATGTCCACTACTAAATTTAATCTTTCATCACAATCCTACTCCTCAGACTATCTCCTTTACTTCAGTTGGTGGTAACTCCATTCTTACAGTTGTCAGGTAAAAAAAAATCTTGGTGTTATCCTTGACCTTTCTCTTTCACATATTCTAAGGAAATCTTATTTGATCTACCTTCTAAATATGTCTAGCACTGGCCATTCCACTGCCTCTACTGCCATCACTCAGGAGTGATATACCATCATTGTTTGTTTCAATAGTCTTTTACTAGTCTCTCTGTTTTAGCCACTGGTCTCTCTCCTGTCTGGTCATTCTCTGCATGGCAGCTGGGTTTGTCCTTTAAAGAGTTATCTCTATGACCTTATTCAGACACACTACCCTTGCTGTTCAAACATTATTGAAACCTCCCACCTTGAAGTCTGCAATGACTGTTCCCTCTGTCTGGAATATTCTCCTCCATGGCCACATACCTCACTTTCTTCAAGTCTCTACCCAAATGTCCCCTTGTTACTGAGTCTTCCTTGACCACCCTACCTACAACTGCAATCCATTCACTAATCCATGGTGCCCCTGCTCCCCCTTATCCTGCTATTCCTCTGCCCTCCCATTGTACTTACTTCCTTCTAATATACTAGATAACTGACTTATATTTTATGTTCATTGATATTTTCTGACCTCCTCTTACCCCTCTAAAATATAAGCCATGAAGGTAGGGATCCTTGTATTCCAAGTGCCTAGAGAGTTCCTGGCATATAGGAGACAGTCAATGAATACTTGAACAAATTAAATAATGGAGTTTGAAACCAGCAGCAGGTAAGATTAAGATTTGATGCATGGGGGGGGGGGGAACCAAATACAAAACAAATAGGCTGACTGTCAGACTCATTTCTAGGTTAACGAGCAAGGTCACAATATCCTCTCCTTGGATATCACAGGCCTAGAATACCTTTCTAAACAGTCCTACATAGGGAGGGGAAGCTGGGCCAGAGGCACAGAATTGGAGCTGACCTTGGTGGATTCAGAGAACTCTATGGTTTTATAAATTATTTTAGGGAAGGGGAGGGAGGAAAGAAACTTGAGAGCTATACTTTACTTTCAAAGTCGGAGAATAACATACTGACAAGGAGCTTGATTAACCCTCCCTAACTGAAAACTGGGGTCATAAATTCGCTT
The DNA here is from genome assembly GCA_004026885.1 of Lyroderma lyra. NCBI lineage: Eukaryota > Metazoa > Chordata > Mammalia > Chiroptera > Megadermatidae > Lyroderma > Lyroderma lyra. Next base: position 135,536 of record PVJL010003059.1, read on the forward strand.
GAAGGAGAATCAAGGTCTTTTCTTTGAGTGTGGATCTGGTGATTTGTCCTCCTTATTTTTTTTCCTTGTTAATAAGTCATAATCTGTATTTCATCACCTAGAAATTCCAGTTCCATTTCTTTAAAGTAAAATCTTAAAGATACTTGTGATGAATGCAATTACATTCTGAAGTAATTTGGGGGGTAATTTTATATGCTAGGGATGGATACATTTATTTTTAATCTTTCTAGATTTAAATTCTTTCTTCAGTCTTTTAAAGTTGTCTTGTCCATGCTCACTTTGATATACTTTTTTTGCAACTTACCTTTATCGAGTCTTCCTAAAGAATTCAACAAAATTTTCAGAGATAAAACTCTTTCATTTCACACATATTCTTAAGGCTACTAAGTATTCACTTAAAATATGTAACTACACAGAATACTGGTAGCACAAACAATTAGGGGGCATGTACTACCAGTTATTGATAAATATACAACAAAACTGGTGGAAACAGAAGTGCAAAGTGATCTAGAGGGTACCAACTTGGTCAAAAACACTCCATACACCCTGCGGTACATTCTGGGAATTTTGCAGAAGGTATGGTTTTTGCAAACAATAACCAAGTCTCCAATTCTCTGACACCAACTAAGTGTCCTACAGTTCAATTCAATTTTGACACTAACTATCCAGAATTAGTACAGCCACCCCCAGGTAAGGGCTTAGTCGCATAAAACTGCCCTCACTTCAGATACTAGTCTCAAGTCCTGAGTTGAACACTGTCTGGCTTGGTTATAAACTCAGGGGTCCCCTACCCCAGGTTTAATATTTGCTAGAATGACTCATAGAACTCAGAAAAATGTTGTATTTATGATAAGTCATTTATTATAAAGAATATAACTTAGGAACAGCTAAATGGAAGAGATGAATAGGACAAGGTAGAGGGGTGGGAGTGGGGGTGTCAGAGCTTCCATGCCTTCCACAGTTGTACCACTGGAGCACATCACTGTGTTCACTAAGCCACTGTTAACCTCATTGTTCCAGAGATTTTTATTGAAGCTTCATACACAGGCATAACTGATTCAATCCCCGGCCATTGGTGATTGAGCTCAATCTCTATCCCCTCTCCCTTCTCTGGATATTATGGGGTGGGGCTGAAAATCCTAACCCTCTAATCACATGATTGGATTTTCTAGACCCCCATTTGTCCATGAGTCATCTCATTAGCAGACAATGAGGCACTTCCTATCAGTAAATTCCAACAGTTTTAAGAGCTTTACGCCAGAATGGGGGGTTGGGGGGGGGGGCAAAGACCAACACACACACACACACATGATTATATCATGTTACTGTATAGTGAGCATATATGTTTATCTGTTTTTCCTTCTAGACTGGGTACTCCTTGAGGGGAGTTTGTTATGTCTGCTTTGCTTTTTTCCTCCTGGTGCACAAATGCAAATCAGATACTCAAAAAATTTTAATAAAGGTGCAACTGCCTGAATTAAGTAAGCAAATTCCATTTTAGTAGTCTATAATATTGCTCAGCATTAAAGTATGATAGAACTACACATTTCAGCAGAAATGAAACTATCATAGTTGATAGTAAAAATTTATGACAAAATTCTTATTAACTAAATATTAAGATGCAGAAACCCCAATATCTAGCCCCAGACTGGCTACCTACTTCCTATGTATGATCAGGCAAGTCACATAACTACTCTTGATCTGAATGTTCTCAACAGTAACACACTGAAAAATAACACCACCTTATCACAAAGCAATATTGCGAGGGTTAAGTAAGATAGTGTACTGAAGTCTTTTTAAACTTAAAGCAATATTCAAGAGTAATTATGAAGTTCTTAAACATACAATATTAATAAACATATAATACTGACTTCTGAGCAGCAAAAGAATATTAATGAAAATGCATAGAAAAAAATTAGCTGCAACTTTATTTAATCCTGTAAAAGGCTGAAAAGGTTGGAGCTGCATATATAGCTCAACCTGACCTTCCAATTCACTTGGAGAAGGCTGTGGCATAGTAGCAGAAGGGACATTGTGAAATGTATTAAAAATTACCTTGTCTTCAGTCCACTTTGTGCCTGATGCTATAATCAACGGGAATTTTCCTGTATAAAGGCTGGAGGATACAGTATATCACGTTCAACTCTTTCCAATAAGATTATTTATTGCTCTTCGATTCACATTTCCCTCAGGTTTTGGCAAGATTATAGAATTTATTCTCTTACATAGTAACCAGCCAAGTAAATCACATTGCATACTTCCATTGCCACACATTTTTCTTACCCAGCATCGCTGGCCTTATTTCTTTGTCCCTCAGAGTATATTAAAATTAAGCTGTACAAGCTCCCCTTTTATAATTCTGCAATTTAGTATTATTGTTTCCTTCCTAATATTTTTAAAATAAAACATGTTGAAAACATAGTAGAGTGAGACAGGTGGTTTCCAACAACCAAACCAGAGACCAAGTGATAAATATTGTGAATGAAATATTTTTTCTCGTAGACAAAAGGTACCAGCAGATGTTAAAACAAACATACTATCATCTCTGCTACAGGGTCTCCAAACACCTCGTTAGAAATACACCAGCATAGAGAGCTGCATTAGAGCAGCCTAATGTGCTCCCCAAGGGTGGTGACAGTGAACACTGCCCCCTGCTTTGTGCCAAGCGTTCCGAGTAAGATGTCCAAACCCCTGAGTCTGCTCAGGTTGTGCTGCTGTGCTATAACTCAGTGGTCTCACTTTTTTAAAAAACTGACTTTGGTAGGTAGCCCTTTCATCTGTATCACCTGTTTTCATTTTCCAATGGAAAAAATATTGGTGATAACAATATCACACCATGTCATATTATACAACGTTATTACTATACTATATTGTACTATTCTATAGTATTACTATAGTGTACTATTAGTATACTTTCCTATAGTACATTAAACTATATGTTATGCTATATTAGATATACTATGCTGTACTGTACTATACTGTACTACATTACACTACACTGCACTATACTACACTACACTATGTAATAAGTGAAAGAGAGTTTGTGCATATATCTACTTTAGCAATAGTTGCAAAAATAATCCATCTTCGAACCACAATATATAGTATGTCTTAAAATATAGTTAATGTAGTTTACAGGCCGAAAATACGTTGCATAAAAGTATGCATCACTAGACACTTCCGAATTAACTAAATAATCCATAATAAACAAAATAGATAACAATGAGTTAAAACTAACAGTAACATATAACAAGGAATAGCAGCAACTGAAAACCCTGAGCAACTCAAAACTGCACTGTTGAGGCACTAATAATAAATTATGACAATAATTGATTTTAGGTTATGAGTGCTAAGTTTTTAAAAATATTAATCACTCACTGTTAATTAACTCCAAAAGTGTTTTTCACCAGGCACATTACCCACATGAGATCTCTTCTTTGTGGGCACTGGTCACTCTCCTAGACACCTATCATCCCTTCATCAGCATCAAATGCCAGTGCTGCCATTCAGTCTTTGATCATCAAGAAGACCAAGGCCAAGTGTGGGAGGTAGTGCTGACAATCATGCTTCTAAGAATGCAAGAAAGGATCAGTGCAGGGCCAAATCTGTGTCCCACCAGGAGAGCCCACCCTCTCATTTTGCCCTGGTAACTCTAAATCTGACAAGTCCAGGCTCTAAGACAAGCTATAGATATATTTCTTAGCTTTGCATTGTAGGAAATAAACAGCTGACCTCTTTTACTTATTCAGTGACACCAGACGAGGTTTTCTTAACTGACATTTAATTGACATACAGTACCCAATTTCCGGTGTACATTATAGTGATTCAGTATTTACATACACTATGAAGTGCTCCCCACAATGAGTCTAGTTACCACGTGTTGCTGCACAGTTATTGCAATATTGCTGACTGTATTTCCTATGCTGTACATTACATCCCTAGTTACTTACTTTATAACTCCAAGTTTGTACCTCTCAGTCCCCTTTGCCTGTTTCAGCTGTCCCCACCCCCTACTAACTTATCTGGTTGGTAATTACCAGTGTGTTTCCTGTTTCTATGAGTCCGTTTCTGTTTTGTTTGTTAGTCTGTTCTGTATTTTAGAGTCCACATATAAGAAGTATTTGTCTTTTTCTGTCTGACTTACTTCACGTAGCATAATGCCCTCTATGTTCATCCATGTTGTTGCAAATGGTAAGACTTCATTCATTTTTATGGCAGAGTAATACTCCATTTTATATATGTACCACATTTTCTTTATCCATTCGTCTACTGATGGGTACTTAGTTTGTGTCTATCTTGACAACTGTAAACGCTCCAATGAACATATGGATGCATATGTCTCTTTGAATTAGTGTGTTTGTTTTCTTCAGATAAGTACCCAGAAGTTGAATTGCTGGTGCATATGGTAGTTCTATTTTTAATTTTTTTGAGGAAACTTAATATTTTCCATAGCGCGTGCACCATTTTACATTCCCACCAACAGTGCATGAAGGTTCTCTTTCCTCCACAACCTTGCCAAACACTTACTGTTTTTGTCTTTTTAATACTAGTTACTCTGACAAATGTAAGGTGATATCTCATTGTGGTCTTAATTTGCATTTCCCTGATGACTAGTGATGTTAGTATCTTTTCGTGTTCCTGGACCGCGAGATGAGTATTTTTGAACTTCTCTGAGCTTTACCATTTTCAATTTTGAGAGGGAAATAATAATGTCTGTTTTAACTACTTTAAATAATTTTATGTGAAGAGCTTTATAAGCTGTAAAGCACGATACAAAAAAGACTATTAATTTTATTAGTTTTTACAGATCAGAGATTATCTCAGGTTATATGTTCAATTCTCAAACATGATGGTTACAAAGCTGCACTAAAAACTCAATAAATATTCCTGAGCAATGAATGCAATGGATGTAGCTAAAGACAAACAGGTAAGATAGGGTTAAAATCGGCAGACAATCACAATAGCTACTGGAATATAAATAGTAGACTTTAGCCTAGTTACAGTTAAGTTGGAACTGTGGGTATGGGGGTCATGTGGGCTATAGAGATTTTCAGAATCACTTCACTATTGCAAACTGAAATGTATAAAACATATAATGTTATTGCCTATATTCTGTATTTTCAGTGAGACCATACAATCTTTGCAGTCAATTCAATTAAGCTAAGTTTTATGAAACATATATTAAGTTTGGGCACTGTTTTTGTTTTGAGAATTATTAATTACATATTTTAAATCTATTATAAGTATGTATTCTAGTTCCCTTTTTTATACTAAAAATGTCTTTGTTTTTATAAGCTTCGTTTTTAAAACCCTTCCCTATGCATAATTTTTAAGATATTTTTTTCTCTGATCCAATTTTCTCCTTTTTGAAGCATCCTCTTCACCATGTTTTCCCTCCCGGTGTTCTCTCAGCTTTCCTATTGAATAGTATTGTCTTTCTCTTTGCCAGCTCACTAAGTGGCCTAGAATAAACCATTTGGTATTCAAATTCTGGACACTCCTTTTAATAAAAAGTTGTTAAGCAGAAGATGAAAATTACTTCTGTTCCAATTTTTATTTTGAAAACTTTTATAGTAGGAATTGGCATGCAAATTTGAATGTAAGTTGGCTAGAAGGATCAATTGAAGACTGTCACTTCCAATACCTATTCATTGGAAATCTGGGGACAGAAAGGCGAGCAAGGGGGAAAGACGAGGAGGGAGGGACAATGCGAATGGCTGTGTGTGTTGGTGAACAGCAGCATTGTTCCACTTCCAAGGTAATTCTCAAGCAATAACAGAAAGGGAACTTTCAATGTATCTTTAAGATCCATGAAACCTATCATTCTAATAGAATTTTGACATCATGCCCAGATTGTTCATGGTCTCTTAATTTTTCTGTCAAAGACCAAGGTGGAACAATTGATACATTGCCCATCACAAAAATGTAAGTATTGTGTGTGAATGGACCAGATGGAATAAAATGGAAAGGTTGCTAAAATGCTTAGATAAAAATATTCATTACTGGTAGTAATTACAGACTAAAATTAGGAAATAAAAGTTTCATATGAGCAGGAGTGATTTTATAGCTCCATTCATTTGTGTACCCCTCTAGGTATATTCCACATTTTCATTGCATAATTTGAAAGTAAAAGCCTGTTTTAGACCTGGACCTTAATTAAATGAATAACCAAAAAAAAAATGCATTAAAAAATCTGTGACCACAAGTCATGTCTGCAGGGATTTTAGCTTATTTTAGCCATTGTAGCAGCTACTCTAGTTTCTGAAAAAATGATGAACAAGAAAACTATTAACACTTCTCTAGCTTAAGCATTGGCAATTCGAACAGCAACTAATATGACAAGAAGTGGATTATTAGGGGTGCATTAAATGCTGATTGTAAAAGTTGAACTGATGTTTCACTACATTTCCAGAGAGCAAGTGGATCCTCTGATGTATTCCCAAGACCATGTATTATATTCCATTAAGGTCTGGGTAACTACTACGGAATTGAGATCTAGGTTTAGGAGGTATCAAGCATTGGGGCTCTTCTGAGCCATCAGGCACTACGATCACCCAGACCAACTCCATTTTGGTAGACACCCTCAGAATTCTCAGTGAACCATGATAGTCCTTTGCCAACTCAGGGACAACTGGTATCTGCTGGGCATCTTGGCTATAGTTATTATAAAATTCTTACTTAAATTGAGACAAGATGTACATACCTGTGTCTTCTACTCTTTTCTTCTTCTTCTGCCCTCTGCCTATACACCATATCCCCATGGCAGCCTTCAAATATTGAAGACAGTTATCAGCCCTGAACTGTATCTTAAGTCCTTCTGACTAAACATTCTCACTTCTTCAGGGTACTCCTTAACCCTTTTGCAGTCCTACGTGCTCTACTCTGCAAACACATTGCTTACGTTTCAGTTAGAGTGCACCTATCGAAACAAGATGTGGTATTTCAGGACTGGCTGTGGGTGATTCAAGCTAGAGTGAGAGAGGCCATCATCTTCTTTGCTCGGACATGTTCTCACTACAAATTGAATCTAAGGGTCTTATCAGTTTCTGGGGTAATTACATCACATCTGTAACTCATACTGAGCTAATAATTAAATGAATGCCTAGAATCTTTCATGTGTTTTTCTTTCAAATTTTTCCCAATACACTTTTTTTGTTTTTTGGGTTTTTTTTTTTGGACTAGAGAATGGGATTTTACATTTATTCCCTTTTCATTTTATTTTCCCAGATTTGGGCCAGTGTTACAGCCAGCATAGATTTTTCTAGTCTTGATTCTGGCTTTCATCGTATGAGTTATTCTTCAGTTTCATGGCATCTGCAAATTTTATTTTCAGGGTGCCATTGGTTCTTAAGACACATCCTAGAAGTCCATTCACAATAATAAAATTAAAGATAAAATTGTACAAACATTTTATATGATGCCTGTATAAGTATTCCTTTCTATTAAATTTAGGAATTTTTTTATGAGTCTCATGAATGTATTTTCTAATATTATGCCATATTCCATTAAAAGAAAGACTTCTTTTACTAAGACAAATATTTAACTTTATATATGTCAGGAGAAAATGTGTTAAAAATCAGCTTTCTTTCCTGGATTACACAAAAGGGCCAAAAATTGTTTCTATTTACGACACTATAGTGGTACAGAAAACACTTGGCAAAACAAAGCTAGAAAATCAAATAGAATTTAAAATAGACTCTGAATGCTCAGAGGCTTTGGAATTGTTGAAAGATCATGTAAGGTGATTGCTAATGTCTAAAACCTAACGAATGAAAAAAAAACAATATCCCTGAGTGACATGTGCGTATGTTATGTGTCCCACATTGTTTTGTAGCCTTAAGGGAAATATAGAAAGACACATTGTCACACTTTGGAGAACTGGCAACCAGAATGTGCTATTTCAGGCCTGGCTGTGGATGTGGTCTGTAACGGGCTCTCACTGAAACCAGATCAAAGGGGTTTGTGTTCATTGAGTCTCTGCCTGCTAACAAGTAAGCTGTTTCCTTATAATCAGGTTGCTTGGTAGGTATCAACCGGTAGTTAGTAGGAGTTAGTAGGAATCAGATTGGGAGTAAGAGACACAGGAGACACAGAGCTTCTTTTACTAGGGGTAGGCATGACTTTCTGCAAAATGCACCCAAACTCCTAATAGGCTTTTCCCTATAGAAAGCTCCCACCATGGGGTTAGGATATGCAGAGATACATGGTGATGTTGATACTTTATTGCTCTTTTCTCACTTCTTGTTCTAGAGTAATGAGCATCCCTCTAATTTATCACTCCTTCTCTTGAACTCTAAAATCATGACTCCGACATCCATATTCTGTAAGTACTGGTAGGAAAAACAAAATGGCAGTGGCAAATTATAATTTTCTATAAACAATTATATTAAGTGGATCATAACTACTTTTGCACATAGAGAATTTCCAACATTATTTAATATTTTAATAGTCTTCTAATTAACTTAAACACATTAATTTTGCAATTCCATCAAAGACATTTCTCTCGATTTTGTCTCTACCCAAACATTTAAACAGCAGCGGCTAACTCTAAACATAGTGCCTGTGTGTGTAACACCCTTAACTTGTCCATTGCAGTAGGCCAGTATAGCCTCCACGCTAGTTAGTGTGTCCTGTTAGCCTTTTTCCGAGGTATTTGTTCCCCAGTCTGCAGATTCAAGCTTTTCTGCAGCTTCCTCCCTTTTATTTACAACATTCCAATCTAGGATATTTCTTCTGTATATCTGTCCCAAGGTATCTCACTCTAAGATCCAGTTTTAAGTACTTACAGTCTCCTAGGAAACAAGCAGAAACACGTATAGGGCTACCCTGCTGGCTAGGAGAGGCAGGTCAGACCGTTTGCCTGGCATTCAAAATCTTTTGCAATTTTACATCTGTGACCTCCTAATCTATCTTTGTGTCCCCTTCACAGCCTCAGTTCACATAGGTGAGCTCAAACAAATCACATTGCTTGCTAATCTTCTCCCATGTTCATATACCTTCCTGCTTCTCTCTGTGCCTGTAAACTGAATCCCAAGTCCTTCCTCACGGGCTACAATGTTCTTCCTTTTACTTATTCTGTTTTCTTCCCAGAAGAGTCTTCCCTTTTCCTGTTTTCATGCCTGTACTCACTGAGTTTTCTCTCCCTGGACATGTCCCTTATCTTGTTCTTGGATGTCCTGCTGCCCTTTCATGAAGCTTTACCTTATCTCATCAACTAGAAAAAAACTGTTTCCTTTTCAGGACATAGAAATGTATTCATCTGCACCTTCCCTATAGGATTTATCACCTTTTCACCTTTTAATTTGAAATGAATTTAAACTTATAGCAAATTGCAGAGACTTCACATTATTGTACCATTTATTCAGATTCTCCTAATATTAATATCTCACATAACCACAGTGCAGTCATCAAAGTGAAAGCACGAACACTGGTACAACACTCACAACAAGACGCCACCAGTTCGTGCAGCAACGCACTTCTGGTCCGGGAGCCAACTCAGGGCCCCACATTACGGGAGTTGTCAGGCTGCCTCCTTAGTCTCCTTCAAACTGTGACAGTACCTCACCTTTTCCTTATCTTTCATGCCCTTGACAACTTTTTTATCCTTACAATAATACCGCTACATTTGCACATGTATATTTCCTCTCTGCTGTACGTTTCCTGAAAGATTCGTCACTGAGACGTTGTTATTCCCAGCTGTGTCTAGCACATGATGGGAACTCAGTAATTACGACTTAACTACACGTCAGAAACAGAAAGGATAGTACCAAAATCTACATAATTAAATACTGAGCTGTGTGCTGCAGTGACCTGAAGTTGTTACAGAGTTAGAGAGCAAGTCTGCGAAATTGTGGCGCAGAATGTTCTTTTTGCAGATGCTCTGTCTGTGGCCATGCCTCCAGGCCTGGAGCAGGAATCACTGAAGCTCCCAACCCACGAGCTAATCATGGCACACGCATGGCTGGTGGCCAGCAGGGCAGACACAGCCTGCTTCAGCACCCGGGACGACTTGCTGGATATCCTTACCAAAGACCTCATCAGTCCTGTGGCAGTGGGGTGTCCCGGACATTTACACAGACCACTAAGCTAAAATAATTAATTACTCCCTACCTTTCTTACACTTTGGTCTATATCCTCGGCTTTCTGTTAAGAAACACAGGACAGAGAGCTCCAGTCTTCTTGTCTGGTTCCCTTCCTGGTTCTCCCTCCCAGTGACTGCTCAGTGTTTCATGGCTGCCCAGAGTAGGTTTCACATGCCTCAAACCCTGATGCCAGCACTTGCCTGCCCTGATATCCCCAGTTACCTGCATTTCCCCATTCCCATGACCCATCCGGCCCTACTGAGTCCTAGCCCACCTCCATGAGGCCAGGAGAACGCTCAGCTGGCAGGTCCATCCACGCTTTTGTATGCTGTCAAACCCACTGGTTGTCTTCCTCAGTCATAGAAGCGTCTTCCCCCTTCCCACCAGCCCCTACTGCTAACTCCAGCATAGTTCAGAATTGTGCTCATTCCCCTTAGGATTCAATGTCCTGTTACTTCACTTGGTTACTAATCTTAAGTTACTATGACATCTGCATAAGTCTCTAATTCCTCATGACTATTGTAGTACTAAATCTGTGTTTCTCCTCTCCTGGTGACTTTGATAGCTTGGCCTGTTGAAGAGTCTACCCATCTTCTGGGACCACAGAAGCTTTTGAAAGGACTCTAATTACTGACATGTGGAAGAGGGCCTTCTTCCATTTTAGTTTCACACTATGTCAGATTCAGATTTTGCACAAGGACTCAGAAACACCACCTGACAGGTTCAGGAGAAATTGAACTGATGTCTGTTGGGTTTTCACCAGGGCACTGCTGAATAATTTTTCATTTTCTTTGGGAGGTCTTACCACAAAGAGAAAACATGCCTGGTAGGGTCCCACAGTGGTGTTTTGACATTAGGCTTAATAAAGCATGAAGAACTCATTAATAAATAATGTTCTGCTAGGATAACAAATAAACCTGAATGCACTGGCCAGACCCTGGAGTAAATCAAATCATGCATGCAGCCATACGATTTGTTAACTTGCAGCAGCCTCTTCACAACGTCTGGCAAAGCCCAATGCAACAATGCACAAATAAACCTAGCATATTATAAATGCATTCACCTTCAGTTATGATACAGACTGCCAATTTTCTTTTTTACACTCTGGGGCCCACAATAGTAAACAATCCTTCATTTATACTGATCAGAAAGCACTTCCATGATACATCTAACCTTTGCTAGAAGGAAGATTCCATTCACCAAGATGTTTACACAGCATTAGGTACAGTTATATCTTTTCATCTCATATCCTTTGTCTTATTATCTACAGGTGGTTCACAAACAGAGAATGAGCTGATGTGTTCAGGCGAGCTATTCTACTCAGCCAAAATGGTTATTGATAAACTTTGTAGTCTGACCCAGAAAACCTTCAGGAGTATCCAGAAACAGACAAAAGAATCATCCTCCCCCACCCCCTTTTTTTAAAAATGCAAGTGCAGTGCTCTTAAAGAATCCTTTCCTGGGTGTAGACATTGGTGTGGTTTTAACTGGAGCATTATTTCATGGCTGCCCAGAGTAGGTGCAAGCTCTCGAGCAGCTAGGCATGGGAGGGAAGCTTAGGGACTCAGGCGGTTGGATTTCTCGTTTGGTTTTGTGGTGCTGAAGGCAGCTGCTGCTTCAATGAGCTCTTTTCACGGACTAAGAGCTGATGGACAGCTTTCAAGTGTCAGTTAAGCATGACTCATTCCAGCTGCTCAACAATCTGGAGGGACAGAGTCTCCTGCCCCACACTCTTCTGACAGCCCACATTCTCCACTCACCAGCGGGCTGAGCTGGAAAGCCAACCACCATGCAATAAAATGCAAACATTTCCAGGCACTGTTTTGATGCAACAACTTGTTGGGTGGATTAAATTTCAACTCAGGGGCCTTGCCAACCATGCCCATATGCCCAAATTTACACATCTTGCCAGACCTTTTATGTGGTTATCATGACAAAGCTATTAGGTTGCCATTTAAATCCTGTTCCAATGCTACGGATTTAAAGCAACCATTACCCTGCAAATGCAAGTATTCTATTAAACGATCTTATTTGAATACTTTATAATTCCTATATGTTTATGTGTATACTATATATAGTTATATAATTATATAAAATTATAGTTTTTTTCATTTTAAAGTTAATGGAGACAATGAAAATGAAGGATCAATTGGCGTTCAAAATGGTGCATGACAAGGTTTCATTTTTGAGAAAACAAGACAGGTCATGTAGAAAGTAGAAACCTGAGTAGTCTGTATCTATTGTCTTATCAAGTACTTCACATGACTCATCTCCTTTAATTCCAGTAGCTCTATGATGTTGGCACTTGTCATCTGCATTTTACATATGAGGAGATGAAGAAAGTGAGGTGCCCAAGGTTGCATAGGTAATAAGTAGCAGAAATGAGTATTTGAATTTAGGCAATCTGATGCCAGAATTCATGTTCTCAGTTGCTATGCTAAACTACCTTGCATGTGATCAAGAAATCCAGTCATGGGTGGCTCTACCACAAACATGGAAATAAAAATAAGACTTCCTTTCCTTTCACATTAAAATATGTTTAGGCTTAGCCTAAAAAAGTATCAAGTTGCTTACTTGTATAATTCTAATTCACATTAAACTACATACATTTTTAGATACTTTGCTTCCCATAGTGATGAGTCTCAATGCCAAAGTGCAAAACAAAACGAAAAAAGTGTATTTTCATTTTGTTACCTAGAGAACTAAGCAATTTTAATTTCAATGACAAATGTCCTTAAAACTTCCCCAAGCATAGATTGGGTAACTGTGAAAAATTTTCTTCAGAAACTAAATAATACTGAAAAGCTCAGTGCTGAAAATGTTTCTTTTGGGAAGAAGGAAAACTTGGTTGAAAGGCTAGTCAGCCCTTCAGTTGGTATACGGTTTTGAGGGCGATGCCATTTCCTGATGAACTGGCACATGCTGGGAAGTCTACAGTGAAGAAGTGGGAAACGTAATGCCTTGACTAGGCCTAGCACGAGTGTGTTATTTGATCCTTATTAAGACTCGAACGCTTAACTTTCCTATGTCCAGAGTCCAAATCATTAGAAAATATTCTCTGCTGTCAAAACATGAATACAACTTTTTTTGCTTAAGCTTCTGCACTTAGTAAGCATGCACTGAACTTATTTACATAAGTAATATGGAAAGAGAATTTATAATGGCCATGCTTATCCATATAGATAGCTCTGTTCATTATTAACTCTTCCGTGGTCTGACTTCTTATGCCTTAGTGATTTTCTGCCCCAGGTAGGTTGAAAACACTCAGCAGGAGGAAATGGCATCTGGTAGTTCTTCGTTATCCTTAGAGTGGTCAGTAGAATGTTTTGGAAACAGTTCTACTTTCTTTCCACAGTGAGTGATTTATTATGTAATTCTAAACTCTAGACAAAAATGTGTAAATGTAAATACTCATTCACAATAAACGTGGTGCCCCAAGGCATTATTTCTAGCTTTATCAGTATTTGGGTATTACATTACATGATACTGTATGTCAAACCATATTTCCAGTCACATTACTTTTATTCTTGCCAATTTACATAATGTATGAAAAGACAATGAAAAGTAAAATTCAGTTCAGTTTTACTCAGCCCAAGACGCAAACTAAGACACTCTCGTGCTATGTAGGTTAACATAGGAGGGAAGTTTGGCCCATTAATTTCCTTGGTTATCAGAGAACGATTCATCTAGGAAGTGATTAAAAATGGAAAAAAAATGTTCCTTTGGGAAAAGAATATTCAAAAAATGTTGCTGCCTTATAAATCACATAAATATTCATAGGAGGGGGAGGGGAGAAGGAAGGGGATAGAAATTTCTAAGGACATCACTAAGGGCTTCAGACAAAATGAATTCAATTAATCAAAAATAGTATAAATAAATTATTTTCACAGTTTTTCTCCCATTGGCAATCTGCAAATATTACCTTTGTATTTTCGTAAGCACCTTATTTTTTTGTTATTGTTAAAAATAATGAACCACTAACCTAAAGTGCCTAATGCTAGAATGCTAATAATTACCCATCACTTCAGTAAGAACCAGATGTAGTCTTAAAATACTATTTTGAATTTGAGTTGTGTTATGGATATTGGAACAGATAGATCCAGTTTTCAGCTTCTCAGTCTTACTGGAATTATAAGTGTACAATAATGAAAGTAAAAACTGGATGAATTATTCATTTTCTTCTCTCACTATCAGACAAAATCATCAAAATCTTGATAAGTTCACAAAGTACTCATTAAGTCTTCTGGACCTTGGGTATTTACAGCTGTTTTCCATAATCATTCTCATCAATCATTTAGAGACATGTACCTAATGTTATACATACTTTTTAATGTACTTAAAATTTAAATTATATTGGTTTAATAAATGGTATGCCTGAAAATACACATAAAAACTGTATTCTGTGCAATGAGAAACCCCAATTTTGTCACTATATAAAACTAAGGATATTTTCTTCATTTCAGGCAAATATAGAATCCATTTATAAGAACCAAATGTACATTTGAAGATGTGATATAATGCTTAAACTAAAACTGTTTTAGAAAATTAATTGATATTGGTTTAATTGTTTAATTTTTTTTGCACATGAAACTCCCTTGGCTTAGCCGTCTTTTATACTGTAATTTTCTTTGTGTTTTGAATACATTGCCTCTCTGCCCTATTAAATGTACTGAAATTATTTTCCATTGAGTTGCATAATTTTGCTTTATGAGGGTTCAAATCATTCTCACATGACTCTGTATAATTTCCTAAGGATGCTGAGGAACCAGGGCCCCAATGTTACTTAAGCTGTTTTCTAAACTCAACACTTTACTATTTATAATTTTTCCTTCCACAGTTTATTGAAAAATGATATAGTCATATTTCATTTGTGCTCTATATAATGAATAGGTAAGTAATTTCATGGCTTCATAAATAATTTCTTTTTTTTTTTAAAGAAAAATCTCAAAAGATCATTCTAAATTTTTTTTTGTTACTTTTGGTAGTGCTGAGGAGGTTATCAAATAAGTGAGGCCATTCTAGGAGCTTAGACACATGCACTAATTGGACTGCGTTGTGGAATTTAAAAGTCTGATCAACTCTCCTTAATTAAAAATATATTTTAATAATAAGCAATGGATCAACTCAGGTAGGGTGAGATAGTGGAAACATGGATTGCGATTTTAAAGAGTAGGTTCCTGTCATCTTTCTATTAACTGGCTTCCTGGACCTACACTTACCGTCTAACCAGCACAGAGTACCCTCTTTGGGACTCAGTGTTCACACCTGTAAAATAAAACCAGTTAGACTAGAATTTCTGGGATCACTTCCAGCTCAAATGGGCTATGATTGGTAATTAGAAATATGCATGGTTATCAACATGAAAATAATTCTCAAAGTGGCATCACAGATGAACTAAATTAGAAATGATTGCAGGTTATTTTTTTTTTTTAATTATGAGTATACTGAACTTTAGAGTCCCCATTTTTCTGAGGATCAAGTGAGAATATTATCTAAAGGGTCCATAAATAGACATTTTAAAAATCCAGGTTAATTCTAAAAGTTAATATATTCTTTCCTGATGTTTGGAACTAATTTGACATTGGTTAACATCACTGTCAAAGGTATGGTTATAGTCATACTATAGTAATTTAAAATGTAGTGGCTAGGCTTCGGCGCTCTCAACGCCGCGGTCTGGGTTCGATTCCCAGCCAGGGAACTATCCAAAAAAAAAAAAAAAAAAAAAGAAAAAAAGAAAAAAATTAAAAGTACTCCATGGATTGTAAGGCATCAGGAAAAACATAAAGAATTTAAATTATTATTATTTTTTTATTCTTCATTGTTTGACTTCTTTGGAAATTCCTCAGCATTACTTGGAGAGCACTTGTTAATCAGACCGTATTTAATAAGACCAAGCAATGTACTCTAAACCTAAAAGTTAGTAAACATGTCCAGTAAAATGCTTTCCTTTGGGGAAACTCTTGGTCAGTATTTCAAGTATGAATGTCTGTGTGTAGAAGCTTATCAGTAAAAACAGAAAATTTGGGCAACAGTTATTTAATAATGACTCCACTCTCCAAATCTAATCCAATATTCTGATTTTAAGACAAATAGGCTGAAAATAAAAACAAACAAACAAAAGACCATCTGCCAGAAGAGCTGATACAAACAGTGCCAGATTTGATCCCACCACCCTGCATCCTGGCATGACATTCCCTCCCTGCTTTACCTTTAATCTACGTGTTCTTTCTTTCATACTTTATTGTAGTCTATGATACTACATAATTCCCTTACTTGTTATGGTAATTTTTTGTCTGCATGTCCCAAAAGAATGCCACATTTTGTTCACTGATGCATCTCAGTCCTAGAAGCTGGCACTTAGTAGTTATTAATTAAATACTTGTTGACTGAGTAAAGAAAGAAAGTTTGCATTGGATTATAATGTGTTCAGGTGTAGGTCTTGATTTTCACCTGAAATCAGAATTCAATGCAAATACACATCAAGGCACTACAGTTTGTAAAGTTTACATTGCACTTGGCTGGACATTTACTTCCTGTTATAAAAATCAGTCATTAAATTTGGCAATGTTGACCAGGCATGATGAAGATATTGTCATGTATCTTACTCATGTAAGAAGAGCAGCTAAGGGAAACAAAGCGAGTCACCTGCGTATGAGCATGAAGACAGAATAGTTGGTGGTTCTGAAATATTGGCTCTGACACTTATCTAATTGATTTCAGCCAATTTGATAAAACAACGCTCTAGAATTTTCTTATTCAAAGTTTGAGACTAATATCTTAGTCACCTATATTATAATAATGTGTGATCTATATCATTTAACTTGCATTTATGCTGATATGATTATTCTGATATCAGCAGACAAAAAGTATTTAAGCAATCTTTACTTTCTCAAATAAAACGAGGAAATTTTGGGAGAAAGAAATTAAACTGAAGAAAATTTATGTAAATTAGAAAAACTGTGCTATCCAGAGAAAAATGCTACTATAAAATACAATAGCTTCATTTGAATGTTTTTGTTGAAATAATATATCATAAAGGCCAACCTATTAAATTTGTGAATATTTTTTCTCCCTTTATTTTAAGAGGAGTATCATGGCTGGCATACATGACATCGCTTTACAGTTTTAGGTCAGAAAAAAAATAAGCTTATTTCCCTTCATGATTTTTCATGCTCTACAAAGTTTGCCCTCAGAAACCACTTTGCATTTATTATAAATAGGTATTACATTAGCAAAGCAATTCAACTCTCTTCCATTTCACTTGCGAAGCTAAGCAGCTTTGCATGATAACTAAGTTGAGTTAATGGGGCTATGTTTGAAGGATGTGCTAACCTGGAACTGAAGTTACCTAGCTGTTTGGTACTGAATTTAGGACTCTGCAGAATGAAGGCAGGAAACCTGCTGCGAGGAGGATCGGGAAATTATTATAATCTGCATTCCTAAACTGAACGAGAATTTCTGCTCAGCAGAAACCTCTTGACCTGCAAAATCTCTGAAATTATATCCTGCTGTTAAGAATACCTGTTGGGGTGGGGGAGTCTGAATATCCCACTTTGCTTCAAATCAAGCAAGTTTAACACATATATTCACAGTCCTAGTGGAAGCTACTTTCTTTTCAAAAAGAGAAAGAATTTACCACCCTTCTTTCGCTGTTGATGAAAAAAAATGTCATTAGTTAAGTACTTAGTATTTGGTGAATAGGTAGTTCTAATTATCTTTAAAATGGAAACACTTTTTCTTGAAAACAAATTTCAGCATAAGTGTTTTGCTGTATAATACTGAAGATGACATTTTTAGACTTAGTTCAGCAGCTAAAATATGGACTATGGGTATTTTTTGGACGCTTTTAGAAGTTAAGTTTATTTGCTATCAAACACGTTGAGCCCTTAAAGCTATTATTTATTCATGATTGTAAACCTTCAGTATGTATCATACCTATCGGCATTCACTATAGTTCCTCTTTTGTCTTAGCTAATGCTTTTTGGTCCTAAATTTCATCTTTTCTGATATTAAGATTCTATAGTAGCCCCAACTCCCCTTATCCATTGATTTCACTTTCTTTGTGCTCAGTTACCTCCAGTAGACCTCAGTCTGAAAACATTAAATGGAAAATTTCAGAAATAAACCATTCATAAGTTTTAAGTTGTGTGCCATTTGGAGGAGCCTGAGGACATCTCAGCAGCCCCGCCCCGTGCTGTAGTCACTGCCTGCTCCTCGGTCTCTCAGCAGCCACTTCCATCACCAGAGACAGAGACCACACACACAGAACTTATATTACAGTATATTGTTATCATTGTCCTCTTTTATTATTAGCTATTGCTGTTAATCCCTTATTGTGCCTCATTTACAAATTAAAATTCATCATAGGTGTGTATGTATAGAAAAAACACCTACAGGGTTCGGTAATATCTGTGCTTTCAGGTACCTTGGACCCTAGCCCACTGGATAAGGGCCAAGCTCTGTAACTCCTGCTTTCTGTAGGTTGCATTTGCCTAGTATGCGTTTGTCTACTCTTTCATTTTCAAGTTTTTGAATAACTTTGATTTGGTTGCGTCCTGTACACAGCTTAGAATGTGGTTCTGCTCTGTATAACAGTGGCCTCAAGAAGGGCTCATGGTAACATTCCCGACTTCCTCTATGTGCAGAAAAGCCTCCAGCTTTCATACCTTCAAAGGCAGTGTGCCTAGCCATAAGACCTTTGGTTTCTTTCCTATAATGATGGTAAATACGTGATCTCCCAGGCTTCCTAATTCATTGTTGGATAGCTCAAATTCACCAGGTGGCTTTTCACCAGGTGGCTTTTCACAGGGTGGCTTTTTGTTGTTTTGCCAAAATCGGTCTCCTTGAAAACTTCTAATAAGCAGCCTATAGTTTCTTCTGCATAGAACTTTCTCAATATTTCTCTTCTCCAGGATAAAAAAAAGTTATTAAAGGGAAGTTCTTCAGGTCAAAATATCTTCAAAGTACCTCCCGGTAGTTTTAATGGTCTAGTTATTCAGTTAGTTCAAGGCCCTGCATCTCCCTTGCCTTCCCTGTGCCTTCCTCATAGTGCTCTTTGCAAGCAAGTCAGAGTTATGTCAGAGCTGGAAGGGCCCACTGGGATCATCTGAGCAAAGGTCTCATTTTAGGATGAAGAAACTGAGGCCCAGGGAGAAGTGAAGAGATCTCCCCAAGGTCATGCACTGGAAGCCGAGTTTGACCTTGAACTCCAGTGATCCCCAGACAAGGATTCTTTCCACTTCACTAAGTTTTTCAAAACTATAATGATCATTTTGTGTGTGTGTGTGTGTGTGTGTGTGTGTGTGTGTGTGTGTAGTGAGAACATTTAAGATCTACTCTCTTAATTATGTGAGGTGATGAATATGTTAATTAACCTTATTGTGGTAATAATTTTGTAATATATACATGTATCAAGTCACCACATTGTATACATTAAATATACACAAAAGTTATATGTCCATTATATCTCACAAAGCTGGAAAAAATGCAAAGATCAAAAATGTTTCATTGCACAGGAAGGACTCAACATAAGCCCCATCACATAAGAGAACGTACTTGATAATTATCATTTCATTTTTTTGTTGCAATTATATACAGAACACATGCAGGACAGCTACATCAGAGAACTTTCAGTGGGTTTGTTCATTTACATAAATTGTCCCTTCCATTTTCTGTTTCTTGAAACTGCAAAACTTCAGATAAATGCAGATTTAGTTTTCCTACTCCAAACTCCCCAAATCATCATTTTGAAATCAAATTACACAGCTTATGCTCAAAACATAAGGGCCAGATTCTATCTTCATCTACACCACCAACTCTCGAACAGCAGAATTTGGCCCTAAAAACCCATTAAAAAATATTGTCATTAAATTAAAGAGCTAATTACTTTGGATTCAGACAAAAATGAACAAAATCACAGGCCAACCGCAGCTGGTAGTAATAATGGTGAGACTAACCATATGTTACACTGGAGATTTAAATAACAGATACATATTAGCACTAATGTAACCAAACATACAAAATTATCCTCCAAATGGAGCCAGCTATTATAGAAAAGTCTTGAAAGCACACTGGAATATTTTGACATGAGAAATAAGGAGTATTTCTAAGGAATTAATCATCATAATTTAAAATTATCAGTGTTTAATGAAGAGGGAAATTTGAGAAATTTATTCTACTGCAATATTCCACCAATGAAGAATTACATCTAAAAATCATTTTGATCTAATAGGAAGTGCAACTCTCATATTCAAATCAGTTTAATATAAGATGAAAGAGCCTTGCTTTAAGACTATTTTAAATAACCATTAGCAGAACTACCTTATAGTTCTATAAAAGTGAATTTATCAGATAACTGAGTATTTTCCAAGCCTTTAACATTAAGTTAAAATTACATTAATAACACATACTTTAGAAAAAGTTTTACAAATCCTGAGAATAAAAATCAACCATAATTTTATCAATTGAGTATAATCATTAATAATATATTATTTCAATTTTTGTTCCTATGCATCTGCAGCTTTTTTAATAAAAATGAGAATACATCATAATATGGTTTTATAACTTTTCATTTATAGTACATTATGAACATTTTCCCACATCAATAATTATACTTTTACTACATAAATCAATGATTTTTTAAATTCTCAAATTGAGAATAATAAACACATTTTAATCTTTTAGGATATTTCACAAATATAATTATTACACTGTTGCATAATAACACTAATACTCCTCAGAGATTCTTACTTATCTAAATCTCCTTTCTCCCATACTGATGGGAGCTCAGATGGCTCTACGGTTCAAAAGCTGTATCTAGATAAAGCTGACTCAGCCTGAAATAGACCCAAATTTCCTGTTTTCATTTCTTAATAAATGACAGGGAAGATGATGTATGGATAATCAAAATAATTAATGATTTTAAATTCAGTTACATGTATAAGTACTCAGGTATTTTCTTCATTTCTCAACCTTCATCTTGGAGGAAAATTTCTTCTTACCTTCCTTACCTAAGAAACCATTACTGAAAAACACTTAGTTTCTCCTTGCTAGTAAGTCATACCTGACCAGTTGCTGTATTAAGCTTTTATATGGCAAGTTTGGAAGAGAAAAGAATGCTATTAGACATGAGAGAATCAGACTAGATCTCAAAGGTCCATGTCTGCTCTAAAACTCTGTAATTTATTCTTTTGTTGTATATTTTACTTTGTGAATATCAAGGCTGCCTCACTTAGGTTCCCCGAAACTTCATTTTAAGTTTTCTTTAGGGAGCCACAATTTAGGATAACTATGCCAGTGATAATGAACGTGACTCACTTGAGGAATCAATCCATTCTCTCTCCACCTGCTCCTCTGCAAAAAAAAGAAAAAGAAAAAAAGAGCAGAACAGTAGTTTCTATGTTATGTTTTCCTGAAATTGAAATACTACAGATTTTCACTAAAAGCTTTATTAAATCTAATATGGATAGTTAACTGAACCATAATTTGTATACAGTATACTTGAGAATTTTATGATCTTGTATACTAAAAATTTAGGACTTGATCATTCAGTATGGCAATCTTACTATTGAAAACAATTTTGGAAACAAATACATATGAAAATTCATTATTACAGTTAATTCAATTATGTAAATCTTTAATTTTGATTACTTGAAAAAGTTCTGCCTTATTTTATGCACACACCCATACTCATTTCTTTGTGTAATACTAATAGCTAATAGTCACTCTAAGAATATACTTCTTTTTGATTAAGGGTTTATTTTTACCTTTGATATTTTATGGACAAGAAATTCTAAGGTATCAGATGGGTAGTATGCTTGTTGGGGTTATCTCTGTGTAAGATCTATAAATGTCTAAACATGAATGTTGTTTCGTACACCTGAAACTAATAATAATAAAAAAGGAAAAAGTTGTTTATTGTGTAAAAAATAAGATAATAAATTATTTTTGAAATGCTCTATGACATGAATAACTAAGCATACATGAAGACGGACAGAAGAAAATGTCTTTAAGCCTGAAAGTCAGTCAAAAGATTTTTATTAAAAACTTCATTCTTTACTATAAAAATAATATCATATTGTACTTTTAAGGAATCATCACATTTTAAAATCTGAATATGTCCCTGGTAATCACTTGTTTCACTGGAATTAGAAAAGCAAACCTTTTGTAAACTTAAACCTACAAATTATAAAATTATAAAAGGTATAATTTTAAAAGGTGCTAAATGAGATGTTAAGACACAGAAATACAAAAGAAGTGATACTTAATAAATGTACATGTAACCTGTTATAAATATATCGCATGATTAGTAAGTTTTTATCTGAAAAGAAAAAAAGAGTAGTTAACGACGTATTAAGCAGATCTGTTCTTTTGAAATTTAACACTAAATTTTCAAAATGAAGATAAAAAGAAAACACCCTTAAAAACGTAGAAATGCTTAGCCAGTCCTGGTAAGAATTCATTATTTTAATCTTTTAGATATTTCTTGGAATTAGATCAATAACCATAAACATCTGTATAAATTACAACATTACACAGAACTGAGAAACTGCTAACAAGAGCAGTGACAGGACTGTCACTCTGAAAGAGAAAGAGAGACACCTGGGAATAAGCTTATCATATTAAACTTTAAAAAGGAATATTAAAAGGAATTAATAATTCAATTGGGGGGAGCAAAAAGGGAGCATTAATTTAGCCCCTCTGTGCTAAAATCACCTCTTCCTTATTTATTCTTGTGACTGAAGGAAACAACCTGAGGCCCCATTTAATACGAAGTTTGAAAAGCATATTATTTTGAATGCCGATTTCTCCAAGGCCTGCGACTCCCCCTCATCAGGATCATCTGCGGGGTACATCACTGTAAAAACGCAGATTGCTGGGCCCCATCTCAGACCTAGAGAAGCCCTCTGTAGTGTGTGCCCAGTATCAGAGTTTTGAAGGACCCCCCACTACTCACATGTGACTCATGCACATTAAAATTTGAGAACCACTGTATGTCCTACTTTTTGGTGTAAAACTATCAAATATCAAGATTGCCACTATGCTTGCGTGTATTTACATGACATATAACGACTTTCCCACCTCATATTTCATTTCCCTCTGTTGTTCCGGAACTGTGCATAGCTGGCTATTGCCTTCTATCCAGTAACTGCTTTTACTTCTGTGTATTTTATTTTTTTGTATATTTAAGTATATTAAACATTCACAAGAATGTGATTTACTTCCAAAATTCACTTACCTTCACATCCTATGCTTATTCAGAGAGTTCTGGATATGTATGATGGAAATTTTCAAACACAATCTATGGGGTGGTTTCTCTGGTTAATTCCAAGTGTTTCAAGGCTGGCCAGGGAGACTCCTGAGGTGGACCCCAGAAACGCCTTGATGGCGGGAAGACCGTGCTGAAGCCTCTGGGTATCTGATTATCTCTGAACAGAACAGAAGAACAAGTGGTCGGTCACCTGAAATTCATAGAGAATCTGCTATGGAGAAGGTTATTTTCAGTAAACTAGCGGTGTTACTAAATTTAAACTTGGCCTGGGTTTGCTGCTCCCTGATTTAGCACAGTTGTCATTTAAAATTTCATGTCATTGTGAAGTCAGAATTGCATGATGCTGCTGCCTAAGGAGAATTCTGGTTGAATCATAGTGCTTTAATTGGCTATTTTTCCAAACATTGCATCAAGTGGTATAATTACTAATTTTATTTTTGATATGCAGGTGTTACATTTTGGTGATGAATTTCTTTCTAAGACAAGGTTGATGAGGTCTCTTGGAAATATATCCTTACATGAAACTCTATTACATCCTATAAAAGAGAAAATGTAATACTTTTCCTAAACCCCCAAGGAATCATCTGCTACTTTTGCTCAACTTTCTTTCACATGGGTGATACTTGTCAAGACAATTAGACATAAATAAAAAATAATATCCTTTCTAGTCAGTATGTGTTGCCTACTCAGGGAAACTAAAATTCTAGCATCTTTACTGAATGAGTTAAGGAGATGTTGGTCGTGGCTAATGGAAAAAGAGAATAAAAATATGTATTTTTTAAAATTGGCAATCAATCATGCAAATATTCTCCTAGAGGTAGGGTAAACAACATATACAGATAAATACAAAGTCAAATACTAAATGACAAGAGTGTAATCCACATGCAAGCACAGAGTACACTGTAAAACAATAGCTTTTTATGGTTTTGGCCACCTAAAAACCATTCCCAACTTTCTTTCTTGCTATGTCTCACAAATAGAGGATGGGAAATCAAATGTTCACTCTGCCAGTGTTCCTTACTGTGAAGAGTAGTCATGTCACTCCGTTCTGGCCATAAATTATAAGAAGTATGCTGGGTAAGAAACCCAGGCAGAAATGATCTGCACTGATGAATAGAGAAATTTCTGTTCCTCTTCTCTCTTCCACACAATTGCTTGCCTTTAATAAGGATGTGATACTTGGAGTCACATTATCTTATGACCATGATGCAAAACATAATAAAAGTCCAGAGAAACACAAAGGTATAGGCCCTGTTATTGATGAGCAGCTGAACCAATAAAACTAACTGCTTCCTCTGAAATTTTGCTTCCTTAAACAATTAGGTACATGCTCAAAGAGCATTTGTTAAAAGATAAGTGTGACAGCAGTGACTGCAGTGAGATCTACCTTTTTACACTGCAGTGTAATCTGCAAGTTCTCATCCTGGCGTCAAGGGCAGCCATCACTCTCACAGAGGCTGGAAATTGTCTCCTTTTCGACTCCTGGGAAAGTCATGCATGTGAGTAATAATGGGTCACAAGATGGTGGTAATTAATTAGGAAAAAAAATGAAATGGAAAGCCTAGCTCAGGGCTAGATTTGAAAGAAGAGAGTCCAGAACTATGGTAAAAGAAAAGATTTCAGGTTTCCCTCAGTGTCAAAACTATCGCGTTAGTCGAACTCTCAGTAGAAGAGTTTGAAGTCCCACTCTGAAGATTATTCTTGTTATCTTGCTCTGTCCTGTGGATGCTTTATTGGGGAAGTGCTGTTCTCATCTATCACTTCATTACTCGCCTTCTTTCATTAACATTTCTTACTCAATCAGTCTGGGCTTTCACTATCTCTTTCTTAGACTGTAGGTATAGACTCTCCCAACAGATTTCTTTTTCCTTTTTCATAAACATTGCACTATGTACTATGGTTGCCTTAAGACTTGACATCCTAAAATATTTCTTGGGATCCCTCTTTTGTTCAAAACACAAAAACTCCTTTTGGTGTATTGGATTAAACCTAAGGTCCTTAACTTGGCATTTAAGACTCATGATAATGTAGATTCTTCTGGATTTCCTATCTTTCCTCCCTAACACTCTAGGTAGTTTGGGGGGAGCATTTCTCTCCACTCCAGAGGTGCACCCTAACAAGTTTAAAATAATCTGTCTCAATCTCCACCTACAGTGTTAGGGATGAGCACATGACCTTTAATAGGTCAATGATCTCCATTCTGGAGTTTTTTTTTGCCTTATTGTGTTAAAAACAAACAAAAAAACAACTGTCTTTCTTGCTGGACATGAGTATGTTCACATGTAATGTTGAGAAGTACTGGCCACCTGCCCAAACTTAAGTCATCGCCAAGGAAAAGCCTGAGAAATAAAGAGAAACTCAGTTCTGAGCATGCTGCTTCTGCCCTGGACAGATCCTTGCGTACAGGTGGAACACCCTGAACTTTTCAGCTCTGTGTGAATTTATAGATTCCTTTTATGTATTTTTTTTTATTAAGCCAACTTGGGTTGGTATCTATGTTACTTGCAACCAAAAAGGTCTTTGCAGTGTATTTATTTATATTTTTACTGTGGTCTGTCATTTCATTCATTTCCTTCTCTCTCTTCTTACTGATATTCTACCTTTCTAAAACTGATGCAGACCTCCTCCCCAATGAAACATATCCAGAATTTCTAATTCCTAGTGAAAGAACCCTAATCAAAACCACCTTGTTTTCCATTGTATATATTAACAGAGATCTCACCAAGGAAATGATGCTATCATTTGATGGTGACTCTCAAATCTTATCCTTAGCTTAACATTTTCTTCTCTTACTTATAGACTTTCATTTCTAACTAAATAGTTGATATCTCAACTTGGATGTCTTGAAGGCTTATCAAACTGAATTTGTCCATAACTGGACTCATATAAAAATGCTTTCCTCTGGCATTTCCTAATTTTATAAACAGCATCATCAGCCATCTGTTGGATAAGCCAAAACCCAAAGTCTTCTACCTTTTAAAAAGGAATCAGAGTAGATTCGTCCTTCATCTTTCCCTCAGGCCTGGTATCTGATCACCAAATCCTTTTGATTTTGTTTCCCACATAATTTTCTAATCTATCTACTTTGTTCCTTTTCTTTTTGTATCCTCCTCCTCCCTCTTCCACTACCACCACCACCTCTAAGACCTTGTCTGTGCATGGAGTATTGCTTGGCTTTTTTTTTTGGTCTCGCTTTTCATTTCTCTCTAATATATTCTTAATATGGCATTTAGAGTGATCTTTTAAAAATACATAACTGATCGCATCAATCCCTTTAAAAACCTTCAATGTGTCGTCATTGTTCTTAAGAAAAAGATCAAGTACTTACAACATCTAAACCCTTTCTAACTCTCCAGCCTCATCTCCCAAGAAGAAAGTGACCATTTCTGTTTTTAAATACACTCATTTAAAAAAATACCCAGCATTCAACAGAGTTCTAAGAACATAGTAGGCACTCAGTAAGTATTTGTTGAATGAATGAATAATTTTCCTTGCAATAACTCCTGAACCACAAACCATCAGGTACTTTGACTTTTTCCTGTATATTTTATTTTCTGAATTACTTATACATACATTGAAAGCAAAGAAATGTCATATTTCTTTGTACTTTGTAGCAGGATGCCATGTAAGTACTAGGAGTTCTGAAGGTACTCAATTGTACTGATAATGATATTTCTACTCTGATTCCTTTTTCAAAGGTTGATGTTTATTGTCTTATAATGGATAGGCTATCGCTTACCTAAAAGAGTAAAAGAATGAGAAGAAATATATTATTCTGTCAAAAATCGAAGTTAAAAATAGGAACTTTGTACCATCTCATAATTTTCTAAAATTTACAGATTATTTATAAAGGAGTTGTTCTGCATGAAATGGAGAACCTTCAGATAAGCCTTGAGTTACATGGACAAGCAAACATGTTTGCTATTTGCACTGTTGTATTTTCAAATATTTTATATTTCTCTTTAAAACTCTTTTATCTTTGAAAAAACACAAGCAAAAATTCAATACTCTAAGCCATTTACAGCTGAAGTTTTTCTGAATAGAGACTAATTGTTTTGAAAAATAGTTATTCCAAATACAAACTAATTCCTAGTTATTGGATATTTACCCTAAAAGGGCAAAAAGAACTTCAGAGATTCAAAAGTTAGGTATGAAATTTTAGCCTATGTGTTATGTATTGACATTACCCAAAAGTAAAAGACATATTTCTTCAAGTAGTCTAAAAAATAACAACCTGCACTGGAAGCCTAAAAGCAATAAAACAGTGGGGTTGTGAGTGTATTATGCTAAACAGAAGGACACATGGGTAACATGTTTCATAAAGGCTTCTGTTTGTGTTAGTGCGGCCAGATAATGTTTTCCAAGTTGGAGAATGATAGACAGAATTAGGATTGAGGGATTCCAGAAGTAAGAGAGGCCAGGAAATGTAAGAATAGATAATACAAATTTTGTGCCTGAATAAATTTCTTGAACAGACTTAACCTTCTGTTTCTTAAAAACTAGTAGGACCTTGCCTAGGGCATACTTATATGAGAGGTAATTGAATTTGGTTTTCTATAGACCTGTAGTTCCTTATAAATATCTTCTAGTTTTCTTGGGGTATTTACTTTGTGAGGAAGTTTATAATATAGAAAGAGAGAGAGAGAGAGAGAGAGAGAGAGAGAGAGAAGAAAGAAGGAAAGAAAGGAAACAAAAAACCAAAAAAACAAGAAGGAACCCTCCTGTAAGAAATGCATTGTGAGAATGATTATAAATAGCTGTCTTAAAAATCAGACAGAAGGCTATTTTACAATTTTTCTCTACAATATTAAAAGATACTATAGGCAACCCATGATTCTTAATTTAATATTCAACTGCTTTTCAAGCAAAATAAGAAATTCCACCAGGGTAGAGTCATGAATTCTTTTTTCTTGTTACTTAAACTCCAAGGGATAGGCTGAAGTGGCACTGTTTATTTTGTTCTTCTCTCTATAAATAATAAATGAGCTTAAGTGAATGATGGAAGGACAGATTCTTATGCTCTGCCTCTTTACACATGCTTTTTTTTTCTGTGTAAGGGAAAAATGATTTTCAGGTGTATGATATTTTACTTGCTAAACTTTTCCGTTTTGTTTGTTAATTTCTGAAACTATTGGCAAATTTGGGTTTGTCCTTTTCCATGATAATTAAAATGTTCTATAATTATAGTACATACCTTTTATATTTCTTTTAAAATTGGTTCTTTTGTTAAATGTATGAGATTGCCAATAAATGCTATAGCCATTCTAGAATGCTAGTAGGGAAGATTTCTTTACCAACATGGAATAAAGATGTTTATGAGTGCTAACAAATATGAAATTGCTCATTTATGTATACTTTATGTAGGTTTTCCTCTCAATATTGTATAATGTAAAAAAATTTTATTTATCAACCTGTAGCTCAAAGATCTAGAACACTGGTTCCCAAATGGTGGTATGTGTACCCCCGGGGGTACATGCTGAGCTGGTCATGGGTATGTGAAAAGTAATCAGTAATGTCAGAAAAACAAGTGCAAAAATGCAAAATGTTAGTTATGGAACAATAAATGTTAAGTTTGAATCACCATTAATGGAGACGCTTTAAAATGAGATCACATTAGTGAGTGATGGTTGGTGAGGGCGTGGCTATGAACCTTTCTCCAAACCACTCTTCTACCCATCACTATGCAGTTTCAGGACAATCCATATGCAACGTTTTTAGAAATTTTCCAAACATATAAATACATCCATAGCCAGACTGATCAGTTTAGTTATCGACTGAGTGAAAGTAAGAGTGTTGTTATTAATTGTGATTCTTTTCAAGTAGATTTTTAATTTAATGTTTAAATATTTTATCATCATTATCAATATTTAACTGGGTTATGAATATTGTAGAATTAAATTTGTGGTTTGAACATTTAGTGTAATCCTTACACAGAGCCCTAGAGTTCTGTGGAACATGGTTTGACCACCACTAGCTTAGAAAATGAAGAAAATAAAATCAGAAGTTGGCAAGGTTGATGAAAATCTTAAATCCACTCAGTAACCAGAGAAGTCACTCATTCAGATGACTTCTCAGACTTCTCTTTGGTCTGGATAGCATGTCTTTGTCCCTAACACCCATCCATGTCCCTAACACCCATCACTCCTCCAGTGATGGCCAAGTCAGAAAGAGACACTCTGGGTAGAGGACACAAAGGATGCCAACGTTCTAGACACACTAATGGAGTGGTCTCCATTAGTGTATTGACAGCCTAGTTCATGTGCTTCACTTCCTATGAGTCTGACTGCAATGAGATTGCCTCCTTGAATCAAATTCTCATGTGGAAATTCATATTCTGAGTAGTGATAAATTCCCCAGAGCATTATGGCATTCATTAGAGACTGCCATCTGGTTTTCTTCTAACACACTGATCGTTACTTTGTGGTTCTACTATGGGCATTTTTTGGGGGGGGTCTTTACAAAAACTGATTGTTAAAACACATGAATTTCTCTACTCTGCACTATGGTGATAATTAGTATAAATCATATGTAATTTACATAAGATGATGCCCACTTACAGACATAGACACAATTCAACTATCTAATGAAGTAGGTAAGTCCTTATTGGAGACTTATAATAGGTTGAAAAAATGTGTAAATATATATTGATCTACTCATAATTCATTGATTATATTTGTACTTACAGTTTTTTAAGTTAAATGTTTATTATTTATTCCCAACTCCTGTAAATTGTATTTGTTTATTTTCTTTTGGTTAATAAGAGTTGAAGATAGGGACTATGCTTCAACAGTACTCTGCTTATAGTAGAAATGTTTGGCTTATAGCAGATGATAAGGCATGATGATGATCACTAGATACAAAATTTTGCATGAGTGCAAAAGAGAAAAATGTTTCTAGCCTTTATCTACTGTCGTTTTCATTTATTTCTGGCACTGGCAAGACAGAAGATTTGCATTACTTCTGAGTGTAGGCATAATGCATTTAGATATGCTTTGCCATCTCTCCACAAGATAAAATATATGCCATATAACAATTGGTACTGTAATTTTAAGCTGAATTGAAATATTTTAGACTTTGATGGGCTCAAAAGATATATATATATGCAGAAAAGATAGATGTCAAAGAACAGGAAAACATTTAAATCTCTAGTATTGTTAACTATAGTCTCGTGTTATCAGTGCTGTTTTCTTAGAAGGTTTCTCAGGAAATGAGTTACACATACTTTATATGATGACTTTAATAATGGGTCTCCCTCTGCTAAAATGATTTGAGATATCATCTTGACTTATATAAAATGAAAGTTATAAATATGTTTCACAAATTCTTCACAGAAATCAAAGGCTAACTAACATGTATTTGATAAAAGACAAGGAGGTCAACTATGCTAGAAATGCAGGAATCATGTGTTAATTTATACTACAGCACAGCATCATGGTTTTTTTTGCTCGAGTCTATATGACAGAAAATTTCAGAAGCAGATATTATTATCCTTGGGAGAAGGGCAAGATGGTGACAGGGGAGGAGGTCCCTAAGGCCTCTTCCAGAATACACAATTGAATGGCCCTCCAGGAACCAAGAAAGAGGACCCTGAGTGATACAACGACAGCTAAGAAATCCACATACCACAAGAAAACACCTGAAGGTTGGAAAAAAGGGGGCGAGTAGGAGAGAGGGAAGGGAGCAGAGATGGATTGTGACAGGACCCGATTGCTGCTGACTATCACAGAGCAGCACAGTGCGTGGGAGGGGAAAGGCAACAAGAGTGAAAGCCAGCCAAAGTGGCAGAAGAGTGGGACACCATGAAGGAGCTGGGCCTTAGAGCAGAGTGTTGGGAACAGAACTTGGGGCAAGCCTCTGAAGCTCTTGAGTAGAAAGTGGGCTGAGCAAGGACTCTGAACAGCTGCAGGCTGAGGTGGGGCCCCAGAGACAGCCCCTCGGTTCCCAGCACCCTCGCAACCCACAGCGTGTGCGCATGGCTCCTATGCAGGGCAGTGGTTCCTGGCCCAGTGGAGGCAAGCTGGCTGTCTTTGTGGGACCCGTGACATCAGGCTCACTGCTTTGGACTAGTGGTTAGCATGCCCAGTGCCCACACGTGGTGCGAGCCCGCAGACTCCACCCCTAAGGGCTGGTGGCTGGAACAGGCCCAGGGAGAAAGGCGGATTTGATAGCATTTGCCCCAGCCAGTATGAGCAGCCTCACCTGCATCCCCCAGCTTCCCCAGCATAGGGCGGAGGAGAGCTGCCCCAGCGTGCTTTTGGTTGGCCTCTCCACTCTCCTATAGCCTCCTCAACAAATTTCAGGAAGCAGAGGGACCCTCGATAGATGCACACCACCTCCAAACATGGCTGAAGACTCCCAAAACTTGGCCCCCAGTGCCACCTAGTGTCTGCCCTACAGCAAGACACCACAAAAATACTAATCAGGGCTTCTGGGCTCTGCTGAACATAATGCCCTCATGCCAAAGAGGAAAAACCCAGCAGACATTATGAATTCCTTAAAATCTAAAGCTGCTCAGAAAGAACATGAAAAATATCCAGAAAAGAGTTTCATGGACCTAGAATTTTTTGAACTAAATGACTGAGAATCTAAAATAGCTGTTCTAAAGTCTCTGAGAGAAATGAAAACATGCTGGCAGAACACCATAGCTGAGGTGAATGACCTAAGAAAGGAAATTCATGAACAAAAGGAACAATTTAACAAAGAAATTCAAAATAAGGAAGATCAAGATGGAAATTCGAGAGATAAATAATACAATAAAAGAAGTGAGAAATGAAATAACTGCCCTAGGAAACAGGGCCAACCAGATGGAGGAAAGAATTAGTGATATCAAAGATCAGAACATGGAAACACCTCAAAAAGAGGAAGAGAGGAAATATAGAACCAAAAGGACTGAAAGAACTCTGCAAGAACTATCTGACTCCATGACATAAAACAGCATCAGGATAATAGGATTAGAAGAAGGAGCAGAACACTCTACAGAGAACATACTCAAACAATTAGTAGATGAGAACTTTCCAAATCTATGGAAAGACCTAGAACCTCAAATTCATCAAGAAGAAAACTCTAGATACCTGGACCCTATTAGATATTCTCCAAGACACATGGTACTAAAGATGTCAAAAATGAAAGACAAAGAGACAATTCTCAAGGCAGCCAGGACAAAAAGAACTATAATCTTTAGAGGAAAACCCATCAGGATGGCATCAGACTTCTCAGCAGAGAATCTACAAGCCAGGAGGGAGTGGAATAAAATATTCAAAACTTTAAAAGAGAGAAACTTCTAGCCAAGAATAAATTATCCAGAAAAATTATCTTTCAGATATAAACGTGAAATAAAGACCTTCTCAGAAAAACAGGAGCTGAGGGAATTTGCCAGCACAAGGCTGGCACTTCAAGAAATACTGAAGGAGGCTCTTTGACCTGAAACAAAACATTAGCACAAATGGAATAAAGTTGGGGCAACAAGAAAGAAACAAAAATAAAACAATAACAAAAAAGCAATAGCCACAGGAAATCCTCACTTATCAATCATCACTCTAAATGTTAATGGACTGAACTCACCAATAAAAAGACACAGAGTAGCAGACTGGATTAAAAAACAAAACCCATCCATATGCTGTCTCCCAGAGACACACCTCAGCCATAAGGACAAACCCACACTCAGAGTGAAAGTATGGGAAACAATACTCCAAGCAAATGGTAACCAGAGAAAAGCAGGAGTTGCGATACTGATATCTGATGAAATAAACTTCAGGTTAAAAAAGATAGCAAGAGACAAAATGGACATTACATAATGATAAAAGGCACAATACAACAACAAGATTTGACACTAATTAATATATATGCTCCCAACCAGGAAGCACCAAAATATACAAAGCAACTACTAACAGATATGAAAGGAGAAACTGACAAAAAGCACAAACACCCATTAACAGCCATGGAATGATCATCCAAACAGAAAATAAATAAGGAAATATCAGCTTTAAATGACACATTACAGCAATTGGACATAACTGACATTTACAGGACACTTCATCCAGCAAAAAGAGACTATACCTTCTTTTCTAGTGCACATGGAACATTCTCAAGGATAGACCACATGCATAAAAGTAGCCTCAGCAAATTCAAGAATATCAAAATCATACCAATTATATTCTCAGACCACAAAGCTTTGAAATTGGAGATCAACTGTAAAGGAAAGCAAAAAAAACCCCACATATACATGGAGATTAAACAACATCTTATTTAAAAATGATTGGATAAAGGAACAAATAAAAGAGATTAAACAAGAAACTAATGACAATGAAAATACAACATATCAGAATTATTGGGACACAGTGAAAGTGGTAATAAGAGAGAAATTTATATCACTACAGGCCTATCTTAAGCAACAAGAAAAATCACAAGAAAACACCTTAGTATCCCATCTTAAAGAACTAGAAAAAGAAGAGCAGACAAAACCCAAAGTCAGCAGAAGGAAAGAAATAATAAAAATTAAAGCAGAGTTAAACCAATTAGAGGACAGAAGGACAAGAAAAAAAAATTTAATATTACAAAGACCTGGTTCTTTGAGAAAGACAACAAAATTGACAAACTCCTGGCTAGACTAATCAAGGACAAAAGGAAAAAACACAAATATCCAAAATTAGAAATGAAAGGGGAGAAATTACCACTGATATCACAGAAATACAAAGGATTATAAGAAAATATTATGAAGGGCTGTATGCCACTAAATTTAACAACCTAGAGGAAATGGACAAGTTTCTAGAAACTTATAGGTACCTAGACTGAACCAAGAAGAACTGGATAATCTAAATAGACCAATCAATAGCAAAGAGATAGAAATGAATATCCATAATCTCCCTAAAGGCAAAAGCCCTGGACCAGATGGTCTTACCAATGAGTTCTACCAAGCATTCAAAGAAGAATTAATGCCTATCCTACTCAGACTCTTCCAAAAAATTGAAGAGGAAGCAATATTTCCTAACTCACTCTATGAGGTCAACATTACCCTAATACCAATGCCTGGTAAAGACAACACACTAAAAAGAAAACTATAGACCAATCTCTCTGATGAACACAGATGCAAAACTCTGAAACAAAATGTTAGCAAATAGAATACAACAATATATCAAAAAGATTATATGTCATGATCAAGTGGGATTCATCCTGGGAGCACAAGGATGGTTCAACATACAAAAAGCAATCAATGTGATACACAACATAAACAAAATAAAAGGTAAAGATCATATGGTCATGACACTTGATGCAAAAAAGCTTTCGACAAGATACAACATTTATTTATGATCAAAACACTAAATAAAATAGGTATAGAAGGAAAGTATCTCAACATAATAAAGGCCATATATGACAAGCCCTCAGCTAACATCATACTGAATGGGGAAAAGCTGAAGCCTATTCCCCTAAAATCAGGAACAAGACAGGGATGCCCCCTGTCACCACTGCTATTTAATATAGTACTGGAAGTTCTAGCCACA